>CAJFCP010024808.1:35884-47024 GCA_904066005.1 Synergus itoensis | reverse complement strand
ATTTTGATACTCTAAACATCATTTTATGCCGCTTCTGAGGTTTTTGGTGTGCGGTGCATTCTAATTAATAATGTGAGTGTATAGCAGATTTTTTTAGCAATGGCACTGTACCAGCAGTGCAGTTGTTGATCCGTTGATATGACCTAAGCGCTTGCTTTGAGAAGTTTCACAGCAGAGAAATCATCAATATCTCCGCCAATAGCAGTCCTAGCGAAAAACTTGATATTTGGTTTGCTTGTTAAGTTATCTCGTAGTATTTTTACTTCTCCCCTTCGAACTATAGTGTAAAACCTAGAAAAGTCGCCAAATGCTATAGATAAACTTCCTTCTTTGAGTTGTGGCATATCAGATGATTGTAAAACTGCAGCACCAAAAAGTGTATCAGGTGAGCCTGAGCTAGTGCTAGGTTGCCATATATAATTCTCGTTTTTATCTTTTAGCATTCTGATAGTTTGAAGTGCGCTTCTACTCATCAAAAATTTTGCGTTATGCGCATATTTCTCATCAATGCTAAAAAATAGCTTCAAAATGCTGTCTATGTTATAATTACCAGCTATCCCAGAGTTTATTTGTTCTACTTTACTATTGCTAGAGCCATTTGGATACGAAAGTATTCCCATAGGCTTGCCAGTTCCGTTTCCATTTATGAAAGCTGAGTTTGCTTTTGAAGCTAATATGTTAGATAGTTTTCTTACTATGTATTCTTCTATATCTATTCTTGGGTCGTCTATAATGGCTTGTGATATTTCTGGTTGAGCATATATTCTATGTGCAACTATGGATTTTTTCCTTATTTTGACTGTGTCTGTTTTGTCAGAATTCGATTCGAAATCTTGAGTCCAGCTGGCTGATGTGTTTGAATCATCAGATATTAGTTCAAGTGAATCAGTAGATATCTCCATAACATTGCATATTTTAAGCATTGGAGAGATAGATTCCATGAAATTTGACATTTGTGAAGACATTTGATTGGTAATGCTATATCCCGCATCACTAAAGTCATTGAAGCTTTTAGTTTCAAGTGAAGATATTTCACTTTCTGTGCCTTTTTTAATATAACTATTAAATGCCTTTTGATATTTTAATTCTGATGAAGAGAGATTATACATTGGTGCAGTATTAAAGCGTGGACGAGCAAGGGCTGTTTCAATTCTTTCCAAGCTCGTTTTGTGTTCATCTATTGAATCGTTAATCTTTTTTATATGCTCTAGGGTGAGAGGATCTGCACTTCCTTTTTGTTCAATCTCTTTTTCTTTTCTATCATTTATTGATTTGAAATATTCCCATTCAGATGCAATTCTATTTATTGTTTCATTTATTTCTTGTAAATTCATAGATTATGGATATTTTTATGTTGAGTGATAAAGTGATATCTGATGTTTAATTGTATATTTTTATAAATTCTAAAAATAACTTAGTGCTTTAATTATATTGCTTAAAAGTTTCTTATACTATTCTTTTGTTAATAGTGCCTAGTCATACCTTGCAAAATTAGCGTCGTAAAAATGTTCCTTATGTATTCATTCATATTTGTGTACCATTCTTCCTAGTTCTTTTTAAAGTCTGACTTCGTATGTATACTGAATAAATACAAATTATTCAGTTGCCTGCAATGTATATGTATTTCAAAGAGTTGTATAAAGAACAAGTAAGTAACTAGTCATTCACTAAGTTATTTTTTAGAATTGGTGTTAAAACTTCATTTGTGATCTTTCTAATTTTTAGTTGCAGAAATAATAAAGTTGATCTAAAACAGTGGCTTGTGTTAATTAAGCATTTGATTTGCAAATGTTTCATTGTTTAGGGTAATTTTAACTTTCTGCAAAAATTTATTTGTGTAGTAAATCAATTGTTGACGGGTAGACTACATACTCTTTTAGTATATATGTAAATAATTTGGGGCGGTTAGCTCAGTTGGTTAGAGCGCTACGTTGACATCGTAGAGGTCAGTGGTTCGAATCCGCTACCGCCCACCATTTATTGTTAAATCCAATTTAGTTTCGTTGCAGCTTGCTCAAGCTTTTTTGCGTTTTCGCTTAATGCTTTTAGATCTATATCTGTGATCTTTGCTTCTTTATTAGCTGCAAAGGTTACGAGGCTTACTTCCCATAATTTTATCTTGCGTATATATCTAATGTTTCCTTTGTGAAAAAAGTCCTCTGCGTTATATCCTATGCTCATGTGTTTTATTACGCCTTTTTTTATAAGAAAATATGCCTCTCTTCATTGTGACAGGTCTAATAATATTTGACATTCGACATAGAGTCCGTGCTTATCTTCATATAGCGTATTTACTCTTCCTATTGGCTTTAATGTATCGTGTTGCCAAAGTAGTCGTATTTTCTCTGGATATTTGAGGTTGTCTCTAAATGCTCCTGGCATGACTAAATCATTTGTATTGTCTTTGACATTGAATACACTTGCGTATCCTGAAAATCTTCTTTCATCATCAATGGCTTTGGATTGTTCATTTATTTTATTTGCTTTTTTAATAAGAGTTTTATTATCATATTGGATTGATTCTCCGTATGTTGTATATGTATGTTTCATACAGAAGTTTGCGTTATTATTTGAGTTTTGCGAGTTTATCAGAAAATCTTTCATAAATTTACACTTTATATGCAATATTGGCTTTTAAAATCAGAACCTGCGTGTTATTCTTGGCTTGATATACAATCTGACAAAACCACGGTTTGGGATGGTGTTAGAAATTTTCAAGCAAGAAATTTTATGAAACAGATGCAAATTGGAGATTTATGTCTTTTTTACGAGTCTAGTCCAACAAAAGCTATTATGGGAGTGCTTGAAGTGATAAAAACATATTATCAAGACAAAAATGATGAGAATTTTGTTGTAGTAGATGTGCAATATGTTAAATCTCTCAGAAAACAAGTGAGGTTAGAGCAGATAAAAAAAGATTGTGAGATCGAAGGATTGATACTGACAATGCAGCCGAGACTCTCTGTTATGCCTGTTTCTGAGTTGAATTGGAAGCGAATAATTGAGCTGTCAGAAGTGTTTTAGGTAAGTGTAAGTAGTATAATCATCATATTTTTCAAAATTGGCGCTTTTAAAATGCTCTTTATATAGTATATCAGTCAAAAATTGATTTGCTGCGCAAATAAATTTTGCGGAAAATGAAATGTATAAAAATAAGCCTAAAGATGCAGTCCTGTGCTAATTTTCTGATATATAATTTGTTCGATATTTGCAAATACTACTTAAGCACAGCCGGCAAAGTCACTTGCGCATACCTTTATGGCCTGATTTTCAAGTATTACTTCGTTAATTTATTCGCAAATATATATAATATTTAACTCAGAAATTAACTGGTATTCTAAAAAATCCTCGCGCGTGCATTTACTTAAGGCGGTGCTTAGCAAAATCCATAAGGTTTTTGGCAATTTTACCATTTTTTCTGCTGGATTTTTGTGCGCCATAGTTGCTTGTAACCGAGACAAACCCTGCGCTTCTTAGAGCTATGGCGCATGCGACTAAGGAATATAGAACATTATTGCTTGCGCTTTCTTATTGAAAAACATATCCTGTCATGTGTGGCTTGCTCTTTGAGGTTAGTATGGTTTGAAAAGAGTATCGTATCCCTTGCATTCTGGCCTCATATTACATGTAAAATGAATATCTGTTTGCAGTATGAAAAACGAAGAATCTAGGCCTATTTCTCCGCACCTTAGCATATATAAACCACAAATAACCTCTGTTATGTCGATATCGCATAGGATAACGGGTGTGGCATTGTTCTTTGGGATGTTATTTCTTTTATGGTTTTCAATACTGGTTGTATATTCTGTGGAAGCTTTGCATGGCTTTATGGTTAGAGGTATACCGAATACTTTTATGCTGCAAATGTCTCCATGTCTTGCGATAGTTATTGGGAGTATGTTTTTCAAGTGTGTCTTAGTTGTGCTTTCCTATTGTCTATTTTTTCACATGTGTGCTGGAGTGAGATATCTATTTTGGAGTTGCGGAAAAGGGTTTTCACTTTCTGCTGTAAATTGCTCAGCTTGGTTAATCTTGTCGTTGTCGCTTTTGATGACGATAGTTCTTTGGTATGTTGTTTAGGTTAACAATTGTAAGACGTATTGATGATATGAAAGGGACAGGACATTATATAGCGCAACGTGTAACAGCAATTGGCCTTGTGCCATGCGCGCTTTGGCTTGTGTTTTTTATTGTGAAGCTTTCTAGTGCTGGTAATATTCGAGAGGTAGGTAATCTTATTTTATCTCCTTGGAATGGAACGTTTTTATTGTTATTCCTAACATTAGGCTTGTATCACGCAAAGTTGGGGATATCAATTATAATAGATGATTATGTTCATCTTCCATGTCTAAAAAAGTTTTTACGCATTTGTTTGACTTTTGTGTGCCTTATTTCATTTATTGCTGCAATAGTGACGTTGATATACTTGCATTTTATAATAATGCGAAGTATTTAGGTGTGTTCATTCCGCCATTTGTATTCGTTTATATTTTGTTTTGTGTATTTTAGAGGAATAAATGTCTTCTTATCAGATATTTGATCATGAATATGATGTTGTAGTTGTTGGTGCAGGTGGTGCAGGTCTTCGCGCAACGCTCGGTATGGCTGAGAAAGGTATGAAGACAGCATGTATTACGAAAGTTTTTCCTACTCGCAGTCACACGGTAGCTGCACAAGGCGGGATTAGTGCTGCTCTTGGCAATATGGGAGAAGATGATTGGAGGTGGCATATGTATGACACCGTCAAAGGTTCAGATTGGCTAGGCGATCAGGATGCAATAGAATATATGTGCAGGCATGCAAAAGACTCTGTTATAGAGCTGGAGCGTTATGGTGTCCCGTTTTCAAGAACCTCAGATGGTAAAATATACCAGAGGCCATTTGGTGGGATGACAACGCATTTTGGAGAAGGTAAAGCAGCTCAAAGAACTTGTGCTGCAGCTGACCGAACTGGTCATGCTATACTCCACACGCTTTATCAACAGTGCCTTAGATTAGATGCAAAGTTCTTTATCGAGTACTTCTCTCTAGATTTAGTAATGGATGATGAGGGGGCTTGTAGGGGAATCACAGCTTACTCTTTAGAAGATGGTACGCTGCATAGATTCAAAGCTCACATTGTGGTGCTTGCAACAGGTGGGTACGGCAGAGCATATTTTTCAGCAACATCTGCACATACCTGCACGGGGGATGGTAATGGTATGGTTTTAAGAGCTGGTCTTTCTCTTCAGGATATGGAATTTGTACAATTTCATCCAACTGGAATATATGGCGCTGGATGTCTGATAACTGAGGGAGTGCGCGGTGAGGGTGGTTACTTGATTAACTCAGAAGGTGAGCGTTTTATGGAACGCTATGCTCCAAGTGCAAAAGATTTGGCCTCTCGTGATGTTGTGAGTAGAGCTATGACAATAGAGATAAGAGAGGGGAGAGGGTGTGGGCCTAAGGCAGATCATGTACATCTTGTCCTATCACATCTTGATCAAAATACCATACATGAAATGCTGCCTGGAATATCTGAAAGCGCGAGAATATTTGCAGGTGTCGATGTGACTAGATCTCCAATCCCCGTTATCCCAACTGTACACTACAACATGGGTGGTATTCCAACAAATTACCATGGTGAAGTTGTTCAGAAAGCAGCAGATGGTTCGATGAAATGTGTTAAGGGGCTGATGGCAATAGGGGAGGCAGCATGTGTTTCTGTGCATGGTGCAAATAGACTTGGCTCTAATTCATTATTAGATTTGATAGTCTTTGGAAGGGCTGCTGCCATTAGAGCTGCTGAACTTTTGAGTAATTGTAAGTCTCATGCTCCACTTCCTGGATCTGTTTGGGAGGAAAGTTTTACAAGGTTTGATTGTATAAGAAATGCAAGTGGTGCAATGCCCGCTGCAAAAATTCGTGCAGAAATGCAAAGCGCTATGCAAGCCCATGCTAGTGTTTTTAGGACACATGATGTGCTTCTTGAAGGTGTACAAAAAGTTACTGAGATTTTCAAGTCATATGCTGATATTTCAATTCAAGATAGAACGATGGTTTGGAACAGTGATTTGGTAGAAGCACTTGAGCTCGATAATTTGAGATTGCAAGCTCTTGCTACTATCAGTTCTGCGCTAAATAGGAAAGAAAGCCGTGGCGCACATGCAAGGGAGGATTTTCCTGAGCGTGATGACAAGAATTGGCTAAAGCATACTTTAACTAGTGTGGATTTAGAAAATGCAAAGACTTCTATAGACTATAGGGCAGTGCATTTGGAAACACTGACTGGTGAAGTCCCATCAATTCCTCCAAAGAAAAGAGTGTACTAGTCTCTCCATCAAAAATTAATTTGCTGCACAAATCAATTTTTGGCGCGCGTACGACAAAAAAATCACAATAAATTGACACAAATAGCATCGGCTGAGTAATAAAATACACAATATAAAGTTATATCAATGCATTGCAAAAGCTAAAATACATACTTTTGGCGGATGGACTTATTAGAGTGACCACTTTGACCTTGGTATAGCATCAAGATTATCGTGCATTCCTAATTTTAACCTTTCAATTCCACCCCAAGCTATCATGGCAGCGTTATCTGTACATAAGTGAATAGGTGGGGAATGTAATGCAAAACCATGGCTTTGGCAAAAATTCTCTAATTTTGAATATATGTATCTATTAGCAGCAACTCCACCTGCTATGACTACATCTTTTGAATTATGGTAAAGTGAGCTGAAAATTTCGATTGCAACATCTAGTTTTTTAGCCAATATTTCTGAAATTGTATGCTGTAAGGAGGCACACATATTTGCAACATCTTTTTGATTATTGAGGTCTAACTTTAGTATTGCATGACGAGCTGCAGTTTTAAGTCCAGAAAATGAAAAATCGCACGTGCGATAAGAACAGAGTGGCATTGGAAGACGAAATGAATGTGGATCACCTGTCTTGGCAATTTTTTCAATAATTGGGCCGCCTGGATATCCGAGCCCTAACATTTTTGATATTTTATCGAAAGCTTCGCCAACAGCGTCATCTTTAGTTTGTCCCAGCTTTTTATAAGTACCAATGCCTTCTACTATTAAAATTTGGCAGTGTCCACCAGAAAGCATCATCAATAGATATGGAAACTGTATGTCCTCAAGCATCCTAATCGAAAGAGCATGTCCTTCTAAGTGATTCATAGCAATTAGAGGTTTTTTTATTGCAGATGCAATGCCCTTTGCAAACATAAGGCCAACTATTACACCTCCTATTAGTCCTGGGCCTGCAGTTGCGGCTACACCATCTAATTTATCAAGAGGGATGCAAGATTCATTTAGTGCTCTAATCATAAGCTCTGGCAACATCTTCATATGACTACGTGCTGCAATTTCTGGAACTACACCACCGAAATTTATATGTTCCTCGATTTGCGAGAAAAGTTGGTTGCTGATTATATTCCGATTTGAGTCAACTATTGCAACTGCACTATCATCACAGCTGCTCTCGATTCCAAGAACTATCATATAATAAACTTCTAATACATTTGAATTAGTACTAAATGTATCACTACAAATTGACATGCTAATAAATTTGTAAACGATAAGATGTCTATAAGCGTGTTTGAACCTTGAGTTTTCAAAGATAATACAATAGTAAAATTGTTTTAGTAGATTAAAAAACTAGTAAGCTACTCATTGGATACTCATAATACTTTTCAAAATTGATGTTATCAATTCTTGCGGATAAGTTAAATGTACAAAAATTAGCTTGTAGATCTGCCCTACGCGAATTTTCGGATATATTAATGGCCATATGCTGTAAATGCTACTTTCACAAAATCTGTAAGTTTTTTGAGTCTTTTATAACATTTCCTTACGGATTAAAAACACTATTTTGATACTCTAAACATTATTTTATGCCGCTTCTGAGATTTTTGGCGCGCGTACTACTTAAAATGCTCATTATGTATTTTATATACACATGCGCATACCTATTCTTCTTAACACAAGTGTATGGCAGATTTTTTATAGTACAAAGGGAAAACAAACATTATATATGGCGGAAGAAAAGGGATTTGAACCCTTGATACCATTGCAGGTAAACACGCTTTCCAGGCGTGCGCCTTAAACCACTCGGCCATTCTTCCAACAGTTAGCTTGAACCAATGGAATTATATAAAATTACTACACAGAAGGCAACTTAATTACAAATTCTGTAAATACATTTTGTTCAGAAATGCATTCTATAGAACCACCCATGTTAGATATCAGTATTTCACAGAAGGCCAGGCCTATACCATTACCTGCAGCGTTGCCGCTATAAAAAGGCTGAAATAATTTGTATAGCATCTCAGGTTTAATTCCGTAGCCGTCGTCTTGAAAATGCAGAGAATTGTCTGTGATCCATATCTTAATGGTTGCATGATCTCCTGCGTATTTCAGAGCATTTGTCATTAAATTGTTAAAGACTTGTTTAATATACTGTTTTGGACCACAAAAGTAAAAGTCGTTTGCTTTATCAAAGATAATCCTATTTCGCTGTGCCTTGCTAAGCGAGTATGTCATTATATAATCATCAAGTGCACTATTTATAGTTTCTCGCATTGAGTGCACTTTATCATCTTGCACTACATTATGTTTGAGTAACAGTAGAAGAAGTTCAACAACTTTTTGTCCTTCTCTTGAAGTGTTTACAAGATTCTTTGGCAAAAAATCAAATAAAATATGGAAATCTCTTTCATCAAATGCACAGTGATATTCTACACCTTTTTCAGATTCAACTTTTTGAGCTCTGATTTTAAAATCTGCTGTTACAATATCCAAAGTCTCAGCAAGCATCTGTATTGCAGCCAGTGGTGTTTTCACTTCATGAGCAATCGCGCCTCCAAATATTTCCATTTGTGTTACTTTGTGAGCAGCAGCCTTTTCTTTTCCTCTTATAAACACTATGATTATAAGCATCAAAAATGCGTACAAATATCCTATGAGATATATGTCATGTGATGGAAGGTTGCTTGTGATCTGGTTTGGGCTGATTACATAAAAGCAGACATAACCTAGAGCAACTCCTATTGAGGTTAAAACTACAAAGCTTAGAGAATCAACTAGAAGTCCAAGAAGAATTACAGAAAGTACTGTATTGAGTAACCAAAACTCATCCATTTCAGTTACAAAAAAAGTGTAAGTTGCGACAAATGGAAGGCAAAACAGAAGAGATATATACCAATAAAATGCGAAAAATTTCTTCTTCATGTTGTGAGGCCAGTAATCTGCAAATATTAAGCCTACACATAAGAATATTGCAATAGTTCTGAAGTATACTAATGCATTATCTGGGTCGTTAAATGTGATATTAGTAATAAAAAATGGAATCAGATAATGAAAAATAACAAAAATACTAAAAGTATAATTTCTTATCTCATTACGTTTTATACGATTTCTTACTATATCCAGTACTATGCGAAAGTTGCTTAGGTAAAATAGCGATGACATAAACAAATTTCTAGATAGTGTGCTGTAGAATTTCATAACTTCTATGAAGTTAGGATGAGAGTTACTTAGCTCAGCATCTTCGAGAGTTTGTCTCAAAAGCCCTGTGTGCAACTGCAGGTAATGTGATCCAAATAACCCTATTGCGCTACCAACTAATCCTCCTATAAAACTGATTAAATCAAAGTCCTGCCTGAAGTAAGCAATAGATGACGTAGAAATGACTGCAAATATTGCGGAGGCTATATATGATACGTAGTTTGTTTTGAGAATCAAGAATCCTGCTATTAGCGGGACTAAAACCAGAGGTTCCCAAAAATTACTAGCTATCCAATCAAGTTCTACCAATCCCTTCCCATAGAGAGCAAGATGTATAGCAATACAACCAATCAAGACTGTTGTTGTTCTTGCAACAAGTAATTCTTGAGCATCGCTTAAATTTGGAAATAAATGCTTGATTATATCATGAGCCGTCAGTACACTTGAGTAATTCAGCCATGAATCTGCAGTTGACATCAAAATCGCGAGCAGTGCAACGACCAATAAGCCTTTTAAACCTGGTGAGAAATAATTGTCTATAAAATAGATAAATGCAGTGTCAGATGCGATATCAGGTGCTTTTATTTGTATTAGGAACCCTGTAATACATAAGACACCTAAAAATGGAAAGTTGACAAGTGCAACTATCTTCAGTACCCTGCTTAGCTGTTTCCTGCCAGATGCCATAAGAAAACGTTGTATAAAAGCCCCACCTACATCTGGTACTAAGCCGTATATTATAAGGCTAACAAAAAAAATAAGGTTTTGTTCAGAAGATAAATTAAGCTCTAAATGCTGTGGTGGAATTTTATCTATAATGTTTGAATAGCCACCAAGATCATGGTATAGAAACGAGCATGCAATTGGTACTGCAATCATAAAGATTGCAAATTGTAATACGTTTGTTAGTACAATAGCTCTGACACCACCAAAAGCGGAGTATAATATTGTTACTATCATGCCGATTATAACGGAATAGTGTAGTGCAATTCCAGAGAAATAATTGAGAATTTGACCAATTGCTAGTGCTTGAATTGATGTTGCAACTATTGCAACAATTAGAGATGTACAATTAGTAACCAATTTGCCAACATGACCATAAAGTTTTTCCATTATATCGCTGATTGTAATACAATCATGGAATTTCTCTATGTTGACTGCAAAAATACGAATAGTAATGAGCCAAAACAGCGGTGCAAACATTCTAGGTACAGCAAATAAGAGTCCAATACTATATACTTTATCTACTGTCCCTATTGTATAGGTTGCTCCAGCGAAAGTTGCAAAGATTGTAGAAACCATCAGCACATCGTGAAAAGAGCCCTTTCCAACGGCATATTCCCTGATGTTTAATACTGCTCTAGATTTATAAAGCCCAAGAATCAAGCATACAGCAAGATACAGCACTATTATTACAATATCGGCTGTATGTAATCCCTTAATCATAGTTTGAAAATTTATAAATGGTATTTTATACAGTTTTTAATAAAACAACTCTAAGTCTGACTATGTTAGTATTAAAAGTAAAGCGTAGCATGCCCTGCGTAACATTAAAGAATAGACTCTTTTGATTAGTTTTTCGAGCATTTTTAATAACTATACTGCACCCTTAATTCAAACCATTTTTTTTAAATGATCCGATT
>CAJFCP010024808.1:16406-30884 GCA_904066005.1 Synergus itoensis | reverse complement strand
CTGAATCAAATACTTTTATACTTTTATATATTTGCGAAGAAATTAACGAAGTAATATAGAGAATCAGGATAGAAAGGTCTATACAATTATTTTGCCTGCAGTGCCTGAAATTAAGAAGCACAAATAGTGACAATAATCATGAAATACCAATCTTAGCTACTAGATCTAAATATTACGACTGGAGAGAGTTTTGATGCTTTTATAGCAGGATAAATTGTGGCAACAAGTGATAGAAATACTGAAATTAAGAAAATAAACATTACATTTACAAAGGAGAGTTCTGACGGAAGACTAGTTAGAAAGTATATTACAGGGTCAAACAATGTAATGCCTGTTAAAGATTCAAGAAATTCTCTGATTTTTTCAATATTGATCGCAAAAAGCACTCCCAAAATGCAGCCAATTATAGTTCCTGTAATTCCTATTATAGAGCCGCATAACATAAATATCTTTACTATTGAAGATTGATCCATCCCTATTGTTTTAAATATAGCGATTCCTGTTTTTTTATCATTAACTAGCATTGTTAAGCTAGTTATAATATTGAATGCGGCTATAACAACAATGAGGGAAAGTATGAAGAACATAACATTTCTTTCTATACGCAATGCATTCATTAGTGAATCATTTTGCTGTGTCCAATCAACTATTACAAGATCTTTAGAATTACTTTCTAGAACTTGAGATATTGCCTTTTTTATATGCTGCAGATCGGTATGTTTGTGCAATATAACCTCTATACCACTGATTTTTTGGTTGATTCCTAGAAATAACTGAGCAGACTTTAGCGGCATAAATACAATGCTACTATTATACTCACACATACCAACATCAAAAACCCCAACGATCTTAAAGGTTTTTGCTCTTGGTATAGCACCTATTGCAAGGTTATCAAGTTCAGGCGATATTAGTTTAATGCTATCCCCTTCAGAAACATCAAGTTGTTTAGCAAGTTCTACTCCGATGAGAATGCCTTCTCCACGCCTGTAAGGACTAAATCCTTCACCTAATAAAGAATTTGTCATGATTGGCTTTTGTTCTAAATCCACTCCATCAATTGCGCGGATCACAACTCCGGTTGCATTTCTACCCATAACCATAGCTTGATCAGTGATGATTGGCGCTACAAATTTTATGCCTGGAATATCCTGAATTTGCTGAGATAGTGACTTATCAAATGACATAAGTCTATTGCCTGGTGCAATAATAGTGATATGGCCATTGATGCCTAAAATCCTCTTAATAAGCTCAGTTTCATATCCATTCATTACAGACATTACTATAATTAAAACACTAACACCTATCGCGATTCCAATTAATGAAAGGGTATTGATAACAGAAATAAAACCGTCTTTTTTTTTTGTTAATAAATAGCGGCATGCAATCTGCCACTCAAAATTTTTTATCATTACATTGGAAAGATAAATAGTTCAATTCAATTTATAAAATTCCTTTTTATAAAGATCTGCTTTCTTCAGTGACTAAGAAAACTTCAAGTTTATCACCGCTCTTTATATCATCATATCTATCAAGCGCAAGTCCGCACTCAAATCCGCTTTTTACCTCTTTGACATCGTCTTTAAAGCGTTTCAAAGTTTTCAGCGTTCCTTCATGTATAACTATATTATCTCTAATTAATCTTACATTTGCACTGCGTTGTACTACGCCTTCGGTAACATATCCACCAGCTACTTTACCAACTTTAGTTAGATCAAATACTTGGCGTACTTCTACATAACCTAGTAATTTTTCTTTGATGGTAGGGGCAAGCATGCCAGAAACAGCAGCCTTAATATCATCAATCAAATTATATATTATAGAGTAATATTTAATATCAACGCAGAACTGTTTTGCTAGATTTCTAGCTTGATGGTTCGCTCTAACGTTGAAGCCTAGTATAAGTGCGTTTGATGTTGCAGCGAGTGTTACATCAGATTCATTTACTGCACCTACGCCAGAATGCATTAATCGTATCTTGACTTCATCATTAGAGAATTTCATTAGGCTAGAGACGATTGCTTCTATAGAGCCGTTTACATCTGCTTTGACTATCAGCGGTAATTCTTCTATTTTAGCCTGTTGTACTTTATGGAATAACTGATCCATTGAAGAGTGACCTGCAATGAATTTTGTAGCTCTTTCTCTCTGGATTCTGAAATCAACCAATTCTCTAGCGTGGCGTTCATCTTGAACAACAATAAATTCATCTCCTGCGGATGGTACTTGATTTAGACCGAGCACTTCAACTGGAATAGATGGGCCTGCTTGTTTTAAATGTTCGCCTTTATCATTAATCAGCGCTCGTATTTTACCATACGAATTTCCGACTACTACTATGTTTCCTACCTTCAAAGTGCCTTTTAGAACTAAAAGTGTCGCTAAAGCACCCTTGTTTTTATCCATTTTTGCTTCTACAACAGCTCCAGCTGCAGAGCCTTCTTCTCTTGCTTTCAGAGATAACAGCTCAGCTTGTAGTAATATTGCTTCCTCTAGTTTATCCAGTCCAATCTTATTTCTTGCAGATACCTCAACTATCATAGTATCTCCACCCATCTCTTCTGGAATAAGACCATGAACGAGCATTGCAGATTTTACAGTTTGAACATCAGCTTCTTTTTTGTCGATCTTATTTACTGCGACAATAATTGGAACGTTTGCAGCTTTCGCATGGCTAATTGCCTCAACTGTTTGCTCTTTGATTCCATCATCTGCAGCTACTACAAGTACAACTATATCCGTCACTTTAGCACCGCGCATACGCATTGCGGTAAATGCTTCGTGACCTGGAGTGTCTAAAAACGTGATACTGTGTTTACTTTCCAAAGACACATGATAAGCACCAATATGTTGTGTAATCCCACCAAATTCTCCGGTCACAACGTCTGTACAGCGGAGCGCATCCAAAAGCGAAGTTTTTCCGTGATCAACGTGCCCCATCACTGTAACTATTGGTGCTCTTGGTACAAGAGTGGATTCAAAATCCTCACTTTCTGAGAAAATTGCTCTTTCAAGTTCAGCATTTGTCACGCGTTTTGGTATATGACCAAATTCTGAAACTATTAATTCAGCAGTATCAGCGTCTATTGCTTGATTGATTGTTGCCATTATTCCCAATTTTATCAAAGCTTTCACTAAATCTGCGGCTTTTTCTGCCATTCTATTAGATAATTCCTGTACTGTAATAGCATCGGGCATCATAACCTCGCGAATTACCTTCTCAATAACAACATTTTTCTGTTGTTTAGCAGCTTTGTTTTTTAATTTTCTGAAACGTGCATGATGTCCTATCGTTATGCCATCAACGTCATCTTCTCTTTCTAATATACGTAAGCTTGCTACAGAAATCTTTTTACTTGCACGTTTAACAGCAACATGTTTTTTGGATGCAGTCGTACTTTCGACATCTTTATCTTTCTCTCTTGTGGTTGACAGCTCGGAATCCTTTTTGCTCACAGGTTTCTTGATTTCTATTTGCTCTTTCGTTTGCTTTGCACTCGAAGAGCTTTCATCGGAATGAGATGAGGTTTTAGATTCAACGTTGATATTATTGAGATTTCTAACTTTACCTTTGCTACTAATCATTAGTTTGATGCTATCACTTCTTTTTGAGTCGAAAGCATCTACTATTTTTTTAGCTGGTTCCTCTAAATCGGCAGTTTTTTGTTGTACAGTGCAATCAGCTTCGCTTGACTTATCTATTACATCAGCTTCGCTTTCTTTAGGAAGAGTGTCTTGCTCATGAACATCATTCTTTAAGTCAGACTGCAAGTTTTCACTTAGTTCTACGTTTGTAAATTCTTCAGGTGCAGCAGCAACTTCAGGGTTTTGAGTATCAGATGCTGTTTTAGATTCATGAGGCAAAGCTGATTCGCGTTTTTCCCGTTCTGCTGAAAGCAGAGCATTTATGCGATCTTCTTGTTCACGCTGCGTGAGTGATGTTTTTATAGAATGAGCAGCGACACCACTTCTAGTCCCTTTATTTTTGGTCACAATCATTACTGTGTTGTTATTGCTTTTTCCAGTTTGTACTCTAGAATAAGTCACATCGGTCTTCATACCAAAATTTCGAGAAGCATCTTGACTGGCAAGTCCGAGCTTGCCAGAATGTATACTGAGGGTTTTTTTGTTGTCACTTTTCTTTTCTTGTGTCATGCAATCAAGCCTATTTGGGAAATAACTTAGCGTCTCTACATAGATTTTTAATGGAATGTAGAGCTGCGAAAAAGCCGGAAATCATAAAATTCTCGCGTCCTATTTGTTAAAATTTAACAATGCAAGATATACCTAAGTCAAAAGTATTAATGGAATAAAAACACTAAGACTTGTTATTTCGTTTAGGAAGATCAAGACAGTTAAAAATCTAATATTAAGTCCAGCCAGTGTATATGATACACTAAAAACTTGAAAATGGAAGTTAGATGTGGCCCTAGTTAATCGCATTTTTCCTTATTCTTTATCAAAGCAAGTGCTTAGTTGTGAATAACTACGGCTTTGATTCCAAGCATTTTGATGTGTTAAAGGACTAAAATATTATAGATAACTAAAAATATGCTGCATTTTATGAGGTATAGGTGCAAATACAGATTGTTGGGATAGGCTGTGACATAGTGAGTATATCGAGAATAGAAGGGTGTATCAAGAGGTTTGGTAGGAGATTTATAAGTAGAATATTTTCAAATTATGAGATAGAGTTTGGACCAAAAATTGAGAATTTGGTGTATTATTCTTATTTTGCAAAAAGATTCGCAGCAAAGGAGGCATGTGCCAAGGCACTTGGTATAGGAATAGGTAAGCTATCATTTCAAGAAATAGAGGTGCGAAAAGATGAAGTTGGTGCGCCATACATCAACATAGAAAGCAGAGTGTGGAGCAACTACAAATTCCACTTATCGCTTTCTGACGAAAATGATATAGCACTTGCATATGTCATAGCAATTCTATCCGCAAAAAATTGATTCGCTTGCGCAAATAAATTTTTGTAGAGAAGTGAAATGTGCAAAAATTAGCCATTAGAGCTACACTGCGCTAATTTTTGGATATATTAATTTGTCCTATGCTAGCAAACACTACTTTCACAAAATCCGTAAGGTTTTTGCGCTTATTATAACAATTTTCTTACGGATTGAAAACGCTATTTCGACACTCCGAGCAGCATTTTATAGCCCTTCCGAGGTTATTGTCTATTTTAAGCAGCAATCCCGCTTAGTCTAGCTATGACTTTGTTGCGCCCTAAAAGTGGCAACAGATTTTGCAGCTCCGGTCCATTATCCATTCCTGTTAATGCAAGACGAATCGGCAAAAATAAATCCTTTGAAGCTTTTCCGGTTTCTTGTTTTATGCGTTTTATCCATAAATCCCAAGTGTCATTAGAAAATTCAGACTCAGGTAATAATTCCACAATTGCTGCAGTAAAATCTGAATCTATGATTACAGGTTTCACAACTGCTTTGCATATATCATGCCAAATTTTCACATCTTGAAGCGTCGTAATATTTAACTGAACGCTTTGCCAAAATGTTGCATCAACGTCAAGCATGCCAAGAGTGATAAGCTTATCTTTTACATCATCATATTTTGCAACATGCAGCAGTTTGCGATTTACTCTTTCAAGATCTAGATATTCATAGTTTGCTGCAGATTTTCCGAATTTACCTAGAGAAAATTGATCTATCAACGATTCCATAGTAAATGGGCTTTCTGGCGCCTCTGATGTTCCTAGCTTTGCGAGAAAGCTGTTGATTGCCATAGGATCTATACCTTTTTCTCGTATAGAACGTATGTCAAATCCACCTACACGTTTCGACATTTCTCCTTCTTTGGATTTTAAAAGTGAGATATGTACAAAATTAGGAGCAAAGGAACCTAAAGCCTCAAACATTTGAGTATGTATTGCACTGTTTGATATGTGATCTTCTCCGCGTACTATATCTGTAATGCCAAATTCTATATCATCTATCACAGATGCTATTGCGTAGGTCATTGTGCCATCTGCTCTAACAAGAATAGGATCACTCAATTTATTTGTATCAAACTCGATTAATCCTCGCACCCTATCATGAAAGCATATCCTATTGCCTTGCAACAAGAATCTCCAATGTGGTTTAATTCCTGTGCTTTCTAATTTTCCTTTCTCTGACTCTGTCAGATGCAAAGAGGCACGGTCGTATATAGGTGGTAAATTTCTAGAAAGCAGAGTTTTTCTCTTAATCTCTAGTTCTTCTGGGGTTTCATAACATGGGTAAAGTCGCCCAGTTTCTATCAGCTTTTGCTTTGCTTTTTCATACTTTTCAACCCTCTCAGATTGCATAAAGAAAGCATCCCAAGTGATTCCTAACCAGCTCAGATCTTCCTTTATCGCCTCAATATATTCAACTGATGAACGAACGCTATCTGTATCATCTATTCTAAGAATAAATCGTCCACCACTTGATCTAGCATTGAGCCAAGCTATTAGTGCAGTTCTTATATTTCCCACATGCAATAAACCCGTTGGACTTGGCGCAAACCTAGTGACCAGCATAAACAACTACCTACTTTCTATCATTATATTTACTGTTTTGCTGCTTTAGGATTAAAAAAGCATTTGAGAAAGCATTCAAATAATAATTTTTCAAAGATTGAAATTCCTCTGTTTTCAAGAATTCGTTTGGTATTATCATACGCTTTATCACAAACTTAGTTAGCAGCTCAGTATCGTCGCCATTATACTTGAGGCTGCGACTTAAATCAAACCAATCATTACTAATATTGAAGCTCAAAGCATCAATATTAGGTATAATCATTCCTTTAAATAATGTTCTATGTATTGTGGTTTCTGGCACTGGCATTAAAACATCAGTTACTCTCTCTTCTGGAGCGTTAAGCAATGCATCAAGTATATCAAAACTTTCTAGTGATATTCCAGGACCAAAATTTGTTTTAGAAAACAAGTTATTTTCATTGAAAGAAAATTTAAATAACAAGTCCTGCACTATCCTTGACTTAAGATCTGGAAGCTCAACATAGTTAATATCCTTTTTATCTAAACTTCTTCCAGCAAATTGCGCAATAACCCTATCTTTTATCTCATCATCAGAAAGGTAGAGAGCAGCTGCTGTATACATTGATGCATCTTCTCCTTGTAGCGATAGCTCAATATCCAAAAGCATACCTGATTCACCAAGCAATTTTGCATCTTGTTTGCTGTAATATATATTACGTTTATAATCTATATAAGGAACACACTTATAGGATGGACTTTTCATATCAAGCACAAGCGCCATCTTTCCAGCTATGTCTTTGAATATACCTTGTGCCATACTAATATCGTTAGTTGGATCTACCCAATATACGCTCCCATCCTTCGCGGTTACTTTCAGAAATGCATGATTAAATGCATCCAGATCAGGAAGTCCTATATAATTTGGATGCATAAAGCCTCTATTGACTAGCGCAGAATTAACCTTGAAACCTAAGCTGCGCAAGATAGCACCAGTACTGGTAGACATATCTTTACAATCACCTATTTGAGAAGAAGCTATTGTTTTAAGATCTCTTGGGAAATATCTTCCTGATATAGAGCGCCAATCTCCCATATATTGGATTTTTTCGCTTAGCAATGATGTGACAGCATTTATCACATCAACGTTATTTTTGAACTTTGCAGCTTTCTTTGCAATATCTTCAAAGATTGTTGGAAGTTTTTGTGATAAGACTTTCTCATAATTAGATACTATTCTGTTGTTTAATGCTCTCCAATCCGACTCACTAGAGATAGAAACAACTATCAGCTTTTCTTCGTTTATGATTCCACCTTGTTCTGATTGTCCAATGATACTTCTGTACACAGGCCTTTTCAAAAATATCTCCAGTTCGTTAAAAGAATCGCTTTTATCTTTCTTAATATCTAGTACATTTTCTGGATCATTAATCTTGATATGCAATGGAATTTTCGAAATAAACTTATGGTTTAAACTATGGAATGGTGCATCAAGTACAATGTAGTCAGAAAAGTACCCTTCAAGTGGCGCTTTGGATTTTGAAGCAGTCTTCAATTGTATTTCTGCACCTACTTCAACATTTGGGAATGCTATTAGGATTTGCATTTGCTGATCAAATCCATGTGGAGCGCTAGCAAGCGGCTTAAATTCTATACTCTCTTTAGGTACATTATACTCTCGCCCATTTACGATTGTCTTTGCTTCTATTATTTCAATCTCAGTGTCTCCAGCGTTGTAATGATGGTGAAAATTCGCGAACTGTCTTCCTTGTTCTTTGAGAATTTTAAATTTGTTTGTAGATAAGGTAGTATAGCTTCCATCTTCCGCAATCTCTGTAATTCTAGATGTTGATTGCATAACCGCAGCGTCATCAAGCGATGTAAATCTAGCGTAGCAATTACTGCTTAGCGTAGCAAGAAACAGAATTAAGATAAATATCCTATAAGATGCAACATTAGACCTCTTTCGCAACTCTACTTCTGATAATAATTGGCGCGTCAATTTCGTGCTAAGATTCTCATGTATATCAAATACACTCCCGCACTCTGCGCATAAATCCACTACCATTCCTCTGCCAGAAGCCTGCTTCGAAAAAGATCTATTATATACAGCTTGAACTCTCAGAAAGCTAGCGGCGCAATATTGTAACATTTGAAAAACATGCTTTAGGAAAATATCACATGTTGTAATAAAAAGTTGAGTCACTCGTAAACTCGCGCAAAACAATACCACTTTTGTCATTGCCACTATTCTTCTATAAATATTTGAAAAATCAGAAAAAATTGCATAATTGAAAAGTTGTTATAACATCTAGCTATAACAACTTCAAGCGTCGGATTTTGCTAAAAATATCAATTTTTACAATTGCACGCGCGCCATAAGTCTCGGAGCAAGCATAAAATGCTGCTCAGAGTGTCAAAATAGCGCTTTAAATCCGTAAGCAAATGTTCTAACAAGCACAAAAACTTACGGATTTTGCAAAAGTAGTGTTTTAGGCACTGGACAAATTACATTAGTATTCAGCTTAGTACTAGCGTTAAAGCTTTATTAGAATAAATCTACACTATAACGCTATACCACACTGATCCACCATACTACACTGATCTAGGTGGATTTGCGGCTCAACAAGAATGAAAGAATCTGAAAAATTTTCCAGATAATCATTTCTTAATTCTTGAAACTCTTCTGTTGCTATAAACTCACTTGGTATTATTGTATGCTTCATAACCAGCTTAGTAAGTACTTCTGTGCCGTTGCTGCTGTGGCTTATATTTCGACTTAAATCAAACCAGTCATTGCTAGCATTGAAGTTCAGAGCCTCGGTATTAGGCACAACAATTCCTTTTAATAATGTTTTTTGTATTGTTGTCCCCGGAGTCATTAAAATATCTGTGACTCTTTCTTCTGAATTCTTAAATAACTCTTCAAGATCATAAAGATATTCAAGGTTCATTCCCAAGCCAAAATTGGTTTTATAAAATGCATTCGTTGTATTAAAAGAAAATTTAAACAGCAAGTCCTGCACTATCCTTGACTTGAGATCTGGAAGTTCTACATACTTTATATCATTTTTATTCAAACTTTTTCTGCTAAATCTTGTAGTAAGCCCATCTTTTATCACATCATTAGAGGAGTAAAGAGCAGTTGCTGTATATCTTGATGCAGATGCCCCTTGTAGCGAGAGCTCAATATCATAAAGTGCTCTTGACTCGCTAAGTAATGTTATGTTTTTTTCGGTAAAAGATACAGAGTTATCATAATCTATATAAGAAACACGTTCATATGATGGGCTCTGCGTATCAAGCACAAGCGCCATTTTTCCAGTTGTGTCTTCGAAGGGAGTTTGTGCCATGCTGATATCGTGAGTTGGTTCTATCCAATATACACTTCCATCTTTTGCAGTTACTTTAAGAAAAACATGATTAAAGGCGCCCAAAGATGGGAGTCTTATGTAATTTGGATGTATATCTGAGCCTCTTGCAACTAGTGCAGAATTGACTTTAAAGCCTAAGCTGCGCAAGATTGCTCCTGCACTTGAAGACATATCTTTACAATCACCTATTGTAGAAGAAGCTATTTGTTCTAGATCCCTTGGGAGCCATCCTCCAGATATAGAGCGCCAATCCCCCTTGTTGGAAGTTTTTGTGATAAGACTTTCTCATAATGAGGGACTATTCTATCGCTTAGCGTATTCCAATTCTTTTCACTTGAGAGAGAAACAACTATCAGCTTTTCTTCGTTTATGATTCCGCCATTTTCTGATTTTCCTATAAAACTTCTGTATACAGGCTTTTTCAAAGATATATCCAATTCATGAAAGAAATTACTTTTGCCTGTCGCGATATCTAGTACATTTTCCGGATCATTAACTTTGATATGTAATGGAATCTTTGAGATGAACTTGCTGCTAAAGCTCTGTAGTGGAGAGTTAAGCAACATACCAGTGCTAAAGTAGCCATCAAATATTGATTTGAATTTTTCAACGTCTTTTATGTATATCTCAGCGCCCACCTCAACATTTGGGAATGCTATCAGGACTTGCATTTGCTGATCAAACCCATGTGGAGAGCTAGCAAGTGGCTTAAATTCTATATTTTCTTTAGGTACATGGTATTCACTACCATTAAATATAGTTTTTGCCTCTATTATTTCAACTTCGCTTCTTCCAGCATTGTAATTAAAGTGAAAATTTGTATAGGTGGCTCTTCCTTGTTCTTTAAGGATTTTAGATTTTATTTCGGATAATACTACACTACTTCCATCTTCTGCAATTGTGGTAATTATTGACGTAGATATTAGCGTTACTGCATCATCAAATGAAGTAAATCTCGCATAACAAAGGCCATTTAGTGTAGTAAAAAGTAAAATTGGAGCAAGCATATTTAAATCCTTTTATTTAATTATACGTTAATACTTTTGAGTTATTGCATAGTGAATAAGTTTGCACGTGGTAGATCAAGCCACGCGCAAGTACACAAGCGCCGCCAGTTTTCAAAAACACTTCACTTAACAACGACTTAATTAGCAATAGTGAAGTGCAAGCACATGCCAATACCAAGCATGCGAAACAACATTCGCCGTATGGTTGTATCAATTTGCTAATAATTTAGCAAAATAAATTTAACACGATAAGTCCTTATTTCTCCATTGTTACATGCAAGTAATTATTGCAAAGAAAACTTAAGATGTTTGGTTGCAGAAAACAAGTATCAAAACTTTAAGTATTTATATCTTTTTGATATTTACATAATAATATTCATGCGTACTCATGAATAGTTTGTTATTGCTTGCAGCTCCTATTGTTTTTATATAAACTCCAGTACTAGCTAATGCCTCATTGGATTTAGGAAGCCATTTTTGCTGCCTGAAATTCTCTGCCAACTTTTATTTTAAGGCGTTTAGAAGGCTTCAAGGCAAAAATTTGATTTAACACAAGATACCAGGAAGTGGAAGTTATGCAGACAATGGATCCAAGCGTATATGATTTTCAAAAATTTAGCTCAAATCTTACGTCAGCTTACCTAAAATATCAGGAAGTGATGGGAATATTTATGTCAATTTGCGCAAATCAAGAGGCCGATGCTCCAGGCTCTATGATACAAGAGCTTTCGCAAGTAATGCTTCCTGTGATGCAGTTTTGGTCAAATCCTGCCATTATCATGCCTATGATTCAGCAGTTTGCATCCTCTTGTGCATTGAATAACTTGTCCTCGGTAAAAAGCACAGATTCAAACAACAGAAAATTTGCAGATTCAGAATGGACAAACAATCCATTTTTTGCATTTATGAAAGATACTTACATAAAGCAATCCGATTGGTTAAACAACATCGCCAAATGCTCAAATATTTCAGATGAGAAACAAAAGAAAAAGCTAGAATTTTATACAAAACGTTTTAGTGATGCAATATCTCCTGCTAATTTTGCTTTTTCTAATCCTGAAGTAATGAGAGAAGCGATTGCAAGCAACGGCGAGAATTTTGTAAAAGGTATGGAAAACCTTCTTCAAGATTTAAAAGCTGCACAAAAAAATGGTAAGTTTAGTATACCAACTGTTGATAAAACTGCATTTGCAGTTGGAGAAAATTTAGCTGTTACACCTGGAAAAGTAGTATATCAGAACGAATTAATACAGCTGATTCAGTATGAAGCTGTTACAAAAGAAGTGCATAAAACACCACTGCTTCTAATTCCAGCTTGGATAAACAAGTTTTACATCTTAGATTTGCAGCCTGCCAACTCATATGTTAAGTGGTTAACAGAACAGGGTTATACTGTTTTCATGATATCTTGGGTGAATCCTGATAAATCGTTTGCGCATAAAACTTTTGAAGATTATTTGATGGATGGCGCTGTGACTGCAATCAAAAAAGTTGCAGAAATCACAAAAGAACAGAAAATACACTGTGCTGGATATTGTTTGGGTGGAACACTCCTTGCTATAGCTTTGGCGTATTTATCTGCAAAGAAAATTGATATAGTACAGTCAGTAACATTTTTGACGACGCTGGTGGACTTTGCTGAATGTGGAGATGTTGGAGTATTCATAGATGAGCCTGAGCTTCGCTTTATCGAAAGTATAATGGCAAAGGATGGGATTCTTGATGGATATTATCTATATCAAACGTTTAGCATGCTAAGAGCTGACGATATGATATGGTCATTCTTTATAAATAACTATTTGCTTGGAAAATCACCTAGAGCATTTGATATACTTTACTGGAATGCTGATTCTACGAGCCTTCCTGCTGCAATGCATTCATTCTATTTGCGGAGAATGTATCAAGAAAATGCTCTTGTAGCACCAAACGCGCTTAAATTTTGTGATATATCTATTGACTTGAGAAATATAAAAATTCCAGCTTATATACTTGCTACAAAAGATGATCATATAGCGCCTTGGAAATCAGCTTATAAAGCAACTTCGGTGTATTCAGGCGAGAAGAGATTTGTGCTGAGCGGTTCAGGTCATGTTGCAGGCGCAATTAACCATCCTAGCAAGGAGAAATACTGCTACTGGGCCAATGAAAAGCTGGGGAAAGAGCCAGAAGTATGGTTAGAGCAAGCTAAAGAATTTAAAGGCTCTTGGTGGAACGATTGGTTAGTCTGGATGCAAAAACATGGGGCTGCTAAAATTCCACAGAGATCAATTGATAAAAAAATGGTAGTAGAAGATGCGCCGGGTAGCTATGTTAAAAAGAAATTATCTTTTTAACATGAGGTTTATTCTGAAACTTTTGTTTCAGTGAAGTGTGTATAAGTAAGCATCCTTCAGGAAGTCACGGTGTGACAAAGCAATTTGTGGCTGGAACAAGTTGTTTTAAGAAGCAGTCTATTGAGTTGCCGATCAATCACAACTGGTGTCCTGCAGTGTTTTGAGCAATCTAGTTTGCCTAAGCTTTTATGAATAAAACATAGCTTAAAAAGCTGAATAGAATAAAAATGGCACTGTATTTTTATAAATTTAGAAATGCATGGGAATTTTGATCAATGTGCTGATTGCAAATTGTGATAGATTATGTTAGATTGTTATTGTAAAATTTTATTTTGTGATATGGGTATGGATTATATAAAGCTAAAATCGAATATTTCTAGTGTTGCAGCAGATAAGTATACGACCTTCGATGAGGGCTTGCGTGCTTATATGTTGTCTGTTTATAATTACATGATGCTTGCGCTTGCTGTAACTGGTGCTGTTGCTATTTATATAGCTTCCTCTCCGCAGTTGGTTGTGGCTCTTATGTCGAGTGCTATATGGTGGGTTGCGGTTTTTGCTCCTATAGGCATTGTGATGTTCATGAGTATAAAGTCTGCCACAATAAGTTTTCAAGCTGCTAGAGCTTGTTTGTTCGCGTATGCTGCATCGCTTGGTGTGTCAGTTGCTATAATATGCTATTCTTATACTGGTGAGAGCATAGCTCGTGTCTTTTTCATTACTGCTTCACTTTTTGGTGCCATGAGCATTTATGGTTATACAACCAAGCGAGATTTGACAAACTTTGGCTCATTTTTAATGATGGGGTTGTTTGGGGTCATTATAGCTAGTTTAGTGAATATTTTCTTGCGTAGTAGTGGGCTGCATTACATTACATCATTCATATGTGTATTGATATTTACTGGTCTTACTGCTTATGATGTTCGTAAGATTAAGGATTCTTACTACGCTCTTGGTGGTGCTAGTGCTGACGTTTCAAAGGTTGCTGTATTTGGAGCTCTAAACCTATACATGGATTTCATAAATTTGTTTATATCCTTGTTGCGCATCATGGGAAACAGAAGAGATTAAATCTATATAGAGGTCTTTCCTATTTTTTTCATAATAACATGTTTGTATCTATTTGGTGTTTCTAGGGCAACAGGGAAAATGATGCTTTCCCTGTTGTTTAGGGTTTTAGTAGTTGTAGCTTTGTCAGTGACAACAAAAGTAGGTAGCCTTATTGTTCATTATTTAATGTATATTAGTCGACATTTTATCTTACATTTAGTAAACTATAATTAGTT
>CAJFCP010024807.1:65301-97791 GCA_904066005.1 Synergus itoensis | reverse complement strand
GATTTCAAGTGATTTTTACGGATTTTTAAAGTATTATAAAGGATTTTAAGTGATTTTTAAGAATTTTAACTAATTCTAAAAAATTTTAAAGCATTTCAAAAAATTTCAAGAGATTTTAAGTCATTATTAAGTTTTTTGTAGAATTTTAAAACAACTAAAATAATTTTAAGTGATTTTAAGGGAATTCAAAGAATTTTAAGAAGTTTCAAATGTTTTTAAGTTATGTTAAGTGATTGTAAGATATTTTAAATTATTTAAAGTGATTTTACGGATTTTTCAAGGGATTTTAAAAGGTTTTAAGTGACTAAAAAATAATTGTAAGTAATTCTAAAAAATTCTAAGTTATTTCAAAGAATTTCAAGGCATTTTAAATTTTAAGTGATTTTTACTTTTTTTCTGGAATTTGAAAAGTCTAAATTTAAATTTAAATTTTAAGTCATTTGAATTCTCCTGAAGACAGTTGAAATCTCTTGATTTGAATTCTCGTCATTGAATTCTTTTTAAATCTCTATAATAGTCACTTGAAGTGATTTGAAATTTTTTTTAGTAATTTTAAAGAACCTTGATGGGGTTTCAAAAGGTTTCCATAGATTTCAAATGATTTTTACAGATTTTCAAGAAATTTTAAAGGATTTTAAGTGATTTTTAAGAATTTAAACTAATTCTTAAAAATTTTAAGGCATTTCAAAGTATTTTAAGGCATTTTATATCATTATTAATTTCTTTGTAGAATTTTGAAAGACTTAAAATAATTTAAAGCGATTTTAAGGGGATTCAAAGAATTTTAAGAGGTTACAAGTGTTTTTAGTTATGTTAAGTGATTGTAACAGATTTTAAGTTATTTAAAGTGATTTTACAGACTTCCAAAGAATTTCAAAAGGTTTTAAGTGACTTTAAAAAATTGTAAGTAATTCTAAAAAAATTCTAAAGGATTTTTAAAGAATTTAAAAGTATTTTCAATTATTCTATAAATTACTTCACAGCAAGTGCACACCTCATTTTAAAACTAACTTCAATCCTCAAATTTCATAACGTTCTGCAAATTTTATGAGTCAGATATTTTCTTTATAAATATCGTCCTGCGTCATTGCAAAGAAAGCAATTAGCGTCAAATGCACCCTTAGCATTTTCAGTTAAAATTAATGTCAGAACCTGTATCAGAAATACGCCTCTTGCCATTTCGATGACCGCCCAGTTCACAACCCGAAGAGAGGCAAAACGAGTTTAATTTAGTGTCCATGTGCACGCGGTTTCAGTATAAATATTTTTATTTATCCGGGCACTGTCCGCAGGAATAAGCTGGTAATTTACACCCTCTGCTGCCACGGGGAACCATGGCGCTCTCTGCTGGTATGTAACTCGGAACGCGGTGAGAATTTTCGGCGATTTATGGGATGCCGAGGACACAGAATTAAAGAACATTGTACGGGAATTATTGTGCTTGTATATATTTACCATGAATCTCCCATAATACCACACTTCTGAGATTTAAATCTAAATACAAATTTGGATTAGGGTGGACTCGGCACTCGGTAGCATTATATGTACAATTGTACATTGTACAATATAATGGCCCTTCAATAAATATTTTCTTTGTAATAAGTTTTCTAAACATGCATTTATCATCAGAGTTCAAAAATTTTAATCAGGAGAAAAGTGGCGGGAAACAGTAATGTCTTAATTCAAATTACAGATGTAATTTTGTTGTGGCCCCGGTTAGGGTCACAGCAAAATTTCTACACGAACCCTGGGAATATTTTTACAGTAATTATACAGTATTTACATATTTACAGTACATAATACAGTAATAATACAGAAACTATTCCCTATTATTTCCAAAAATTTTATAATAATATTGTAATTACTGTACAAATAATCCGGGAAATACAATTATTTGCTCGATTTGCAATGATTTTTTAATTACCAGTACATACACTTAAATTTTCTTTTAGGAAGAAAATTGCAAGATGAATTTATTGATAGTTTATTATAGGTTGATGATTTCGCCTTGAAAATCTATATAGATAAGATCCCTTTGATTATTAAATTTTCTAAGGTTATTAAATTTACTACGTCATTGTTTTTCATAAAGGAACAATAAAATTTACGTCCACTTTGTATTTTTCAATGTTTATACTTTTCCTATTTTTTGGACATATTTTTTGGATTGTAATGTATATAAAAGTACGTTTTAAATTTAACATTTGCCAAAAGTCTCAAGATTTCGGGAGCCTGAATTAAAATTATTTCGATCTCGAATCCAAGAATAACCCTAACGAGTTTTGGGATGGCAGGTTTACCACTGTTATAGTTGCACCCGGTGTAGTATATGACTTTTTTGCGGTCTTTGCGATGCCAAGCGAAATGGCTCATAAGTTTTATCGAAATTAGAGAACGACGCATGCGACTGTGGTTGCTGCATTTAAATTTCACGATTAATTTTTTACTTTGTCGCGCATCTGAGAATACAAGAATGCTAAAAGGAAGGGGCGGAGAAGACGGTTAATTATTATTTAGCACATCATTCGAAAGAAGATTCGAAAGAAGAAACCAGATTGAATTTGTGTTTCTGCTTCGGCCTATTCGGGTTAAACACATTTTCTATAATACATATAGATGAAAATTTATATCGTCGCTCTAGAAATAAAAGTAGTGTAGAAGCTGATATTTTTAATTCAAAAAATATTCATTTCATTCATTATCATTTCTATTCATTTTAAATGATTGAATAGAGGATATTAATAGAGGAAATTAAAATAAAAAATGTCTTTTCCTTTCTAAAGATTTATAATTCGTCGATTATTATAAGAAATGCAGTAGTGAATGAGCTATTTGAAAAATGTATTCGCGTCTCTGATTCAATTAAACTGTGCCTCACTGACTTTTCTCTCAATTGAAACCTCTGAATGCTCGATACAAGATGCGCTTGTTGCTCTAACGACGGGAGAAAAGCACCGCTCAGTTGGTAATTATTTGTCAAGTAGCAATAAATGAAGGTTGGTTGCGAAGGGACTGAGAAGTGGAGATACGGTACGACGCTCTTAAGAGCCGAGGAAAGAGCAAAACATTCGCAATGACAAACTTAATAAGTAAGTGACGCAAAGTCTTGCTCGGAAAACGCTATGAGAGGTGTCTTAATCATGCCGTTGAGAAACTTTTCATCTTACATTTTATGCAAAACTACCCTTCAAAGGAAACCATTCAACGAATATTCTGAGAACTACTTCGTTAAATGAATCAATCTACTTTCATGAAAATTTATTACGTAATAGTAAAGTATTACGTAGAAAAGATCTTAAATTAATTCATTAAGATCCCCTCTTCAGCGATAAAATTCCCTTCAAAAGACATCTCAAAGAAGGCTAATTTAGATAACTTGACTTTTGGGCTTCAGAATATCTTTAAGAAATATCACGTTTTTCGAAATGTCAGATAATCAGGAAAAAGTGAGAGATGTTCGCCGTCCCAAATAACAAAATTAAATCCTTACTTTTATCAGTTTTTAAGAATTGAAATGCTCCAGTGTCCATAAAGTTTGGGTCTTTAATTAATAAATTATAATTGACTCGTCAGTCTGTTCCTATGTATCATAAAAAAAGCCTTAAACATCCCTTAAAATTCGTTAAAATCTCTTACAATTCCTAGAAACCTAGTGAAATCCCTTAAAATTACACAAAAATTTTCAAAACCATAAATCTTTTGCAATCCACGTTAAAATTCATGAAGACTTCAAAAAATTCTTAGAAATCTCTTGAAATTCTTTAAAATTTAAAATCCCTTAAAATCATTAGAAATCTCATCAAATTTCATGAAATTCTTTTAAATTCTCGTAAATATTTTAAAAATCGTAAAAAGCTTTTGAAATCTTTCCATAAAATTATTAGAAATATCATAAAATTCCATAGAATCCCTTGAAATTCTTAGAAATCTTTTAAAATATCTTAAAATTCAATGAAATTCCAGGACAACATTTAAAATTTCTTAAAACCCCTTAAAACTCCTCCAAATCTTCGAAATAGCTTACAATTCGTGAAAATCTCTTAAAATTTCCAGAAACTTCTTGAAATTCTTTCAAATTCTATAATAATAATTAAAATCCCTTTTATATCCTTTAAAATCCATTAAAAGTATTAGAAATCTCATCAAATTCCATGAAATCGTCAAAAATTCTACAAAATCTTTTAAAAATTTAAAAAATCTTTTGAAATCTTTAAAAATTATTAGAAATTTTATGAAAATCCATCAAATCCATAAAAATTCCACAATATCTTTTAAAAATCGAAAAATTTATTGAAAGTCCTTACAAAATCTACAGTCTTTGAAATCCTTTTAAATTCTACCAAATCTTTTAAAAATCGTAAAAAGCTTTTGAAATCTCTCCATAAAATTATTAGAAATCTCATAAAATTCCATAGAATCCCTTGCAATTCTTAGAAATCTTTTAAAATATCTTAAAATTCCTTGAAATTCCAGGACAACATTTAAAATTCCTTAAAACCCCTTAAAGCTCCTCCAAACCTTAGAAATCGCTTCAATTCGTTGTTATATTTTAAAATTCTTAGAAACCTCTTAAAGTTACTCAAAATTTCAAAACATTTAGAATACCTTAAAATCCCTTAGAATTCTTAAAAGTCTCTTAAAATTGCATGAATCCTTTTAAAATTTCACGAAATATCCTAAAATCCCTTAAAATTTTCTTTTTAAAATTCTAAAAATCTTTTGAATTTCGTAAAAATCACTTGAAAATCGTCAAAATCTCTTAAAATTCTTAGAAATATTTTTAAAATCCTAAAAAAAATTTTTTGGATGACGTAAAAATCATTTAAAAATCGTCAAAATCCCCTTAAAATTCCTAGAAAACTCTCAGAATTTAAAATCCCTTAAAATCATTAGAAATCTCATCAAATTTCATGAAATTCTTTAAAATTTCACAATATCTTTTAAAGATCAGAAAAATCTTTTGAAATCACTTAAAATTATTAGAAATCTCATAAAATTCTTTAAAATTTGAGGACGACATTTAAAATTCCTTAAAACCCCTTAAAACTCCTCCAAACCTTAAAAATCGCTTAAATTCGTTGAAATCTTTTTAAATTCTTAAAAAACCTCTTAAAATTACTTAAAATTGCATGAATTCTTCTACAATTTCACGAAATATCCTAAAGTTCCTTAAAATTATCCGAAATCCTTTTAAAATCCTAAAAGTCTTTTGAATTTCGTAAAAATCACTTGAAAATCATCAAAATATCTTAAAATTCTTAGAAATATTTTTAAAATCCAAAAAAAATCTTTTGTATGTCGTAAAAATCACTTAAAAATAGTCAAATTCTCTTAAAATTCATAGAAACCTCTTGAAATACTTCTCTATAAAAGAGTGGTTTCTCTCTAAAAATGTTTCGAAAATCTCGCATATATTATAGTTTCAAATCTAATTGGTTTGCTAGTATGAGTAAATTTCTGAGATTCCAGAGTTTCGATTTCACCCCTTAGTTATTAAAAAATATCGATTAAGCAATTTGAAGAAAGTAGATGCGTGAAATATGATATTGAATGGGTTAAGTGGGTGGTATGTGCATTGATATTTGAAATCACTTTAGTAGGTACGCACTCGAGTTTATTATTATTTGACCACCCCGTGCAGACTCCACAAAATGCTTTGCGGACTTCCGCGCGGGCGAATTCGTATGCCGAGTACAGAACACCTTGCATGGAGGGTAGGGTCGTTCAAGAATGCTGAGGAGGAAAAGAGGAAAGAGACGAGTGAACCGAGAGACAGGCTGGGATCGAATCTGCATACCAAACCCATTTCCTATACGACGTGGCCAAACGGGCTTCTACTTCTTCTATACTTTTCTCTTCCACTTTTTCTTCTTTTTCCTCTTGGAAGACCAAAACGGGAAGGGTGAGGCGTTCCATCGAACATAGTAATACAAACAGCCTCTGAAGCTCCTTCTTCCACTCTTTTGACAACCTCAGAGTATATTTTACGATTACATTTTCACCGTTTCAAAAATTTGTGTGATTTAAAAGTTATAGAATCTTTTAGCACCTTTTAAAGTGGGAACAAAATGTAAATATTATACAAGTTAAAGTGAAAATTATAACTTGTAGGTTGCTTTGATGTCGGCTTTGATATTACTTCCGGTATCTTTTTGGGATATCTATATAGTATAATATGAGAGATTTCCGTGAAACATGATTCATGAACACTTTCATTTCACACCATATAGCCTCCCTTGCCTGCCTTCCTTTCTTCCTTCCGTTTACCGAGGAATATACCACCGAGCTTGATGTATGGCATTATAAACGGTAGATTTACATATTTTCTGGATTTAAATAGCATTATGGGTACTGTTGAAAACTGGCACGCGGCTCCTTTAAACCCGGGGAGATTAAACAAAAGCAATTATCGTGCCCGCGACTTTCACGCCACCTTTTCTCCGCTCTCTCTTTTTTCCTTCTCTGATTTGTACGGCTTCCGACCTTTACCCTTTCTACTTTGTTTGAACTTTTTCCGTTAATTAATTGCACTAGGTAAAAAGCTACTTTTTTCACTCTCCGTCAAAGACATTTATGAACAGTGTATTTATAATTTTCGTAATTTTATTCACATTGCGAATATGTGAATGTTATTACAAAATATTGAGGTACAATTTTACAGTTCATCTTGAATGATGGAATGGTATACATATAGGTGTTTTCTCTTTTCTTCAACTTTCAGAAACGAGTGTATAAAATGCATGTGAGGAAATAAAATGACGATAAATTACACAAAGGAGTGTGTAATGATCACGCTGTGATCATAGAATGCATCTGGATCTCGCTCAATCAACTCACCATTCGTCCTTTCACTTCTCCCTTTCGCGTGGCACAATTTGCCCTGACGATCAATCACATTATGCACCGGACCACTTGCATGTCATATATGCGACACACGTATGATTCTCACGAAATGGACAGGTAGCAGACCATAAATTTTGCCACATGCAATTTACATTAGAAAAGAATTTAAGAGCTTCTACATTTCCTATAAAAATTCGTTTCTTACTTTTTCTTTATCAAATTCAGAATAATTCTCTGAATTTTACTGAGAAATGTATGCTAGCTCAAATTTTGTTTTTTCATTTTATTCGTCTCGGAATAAATAAATGTAATGAATCAAGTTAATAACTTTCTAAGGAAGTGAGAAAGTTAAAGTTAAGTTAATAACTTTTCTGGCGAAAATGAGATTTTCATACCAATCGATTCGCAAAAGAAAAGTGTATTTTATTTACGCAAACGGTAATTCTAAAAAAGAAATAGATGGTATTAAATAACAAGTTTTTTGTGACTAAAACTAGTAATTCTCTGTAAGATGAAACCGTAAGTCACTAAAAACTTGTATTTGGCCTCTAATTCTGTAACACCACAACTTAGAAAGATCATATGTCCACTCGCGGTTTTTTTTTAATTTGGAAAAGCGTGGAGGCTCCGTCTTCAATACAACATATAATAAGATATTGAGTATATCTTAATTAATTTATGCTTTTTTTCCTCTGTAAAATATTTGAAGTTCGCGTTTATTTACAAGTTAAGAAAGTCGTAAGTCTGTAAAATCTGTAACTTAGTCGATAGGTCCAACACATTTTGGCTTTTTTCACTTGTAACTCTGGTGGAACTTGAGATATTTTACAGATAGAAAAGTCACGTGTCGACTTGCGACGTTATTCCGCTGTATTTTTCTCATACAAACAACCGTATGTCGATTTTGTTAGTGCAAATAAATTTTTTTTACAGAGTGGCAAAAATATTCACCAATTTGTATTTGAGACATTTATAAAAAATGAATTCCATAATACTTTTTCGATATAAAACCTTTTGCGTTGATTTCACTGTAAAAAATTTCGGGAAATTTCCCTATGCTTAAAAAAATATCAAAATTATGGCTAAATATGCCCTTCCTATTTTTCTGGTTAAAATAGTTAGAATTATGCTTACTTTAATCAGAATTTCTAGTCGAAACAACTATAATGTTGGTTAAGTCAATTAGAAAAAGTAGTAAGGGCATATTTAACCAAAATTCTGGTTAACTTGACCAGAAATTTTTTTGCGTGTACAATTTCATAGTGATTATTTCACATTTTTTTTTTAAATGGCTTTTACTAAGATTTCAGGGAGTTTCCCTAAAACTTTTGCAAATTTATTAAAAATTTTGAGAAAATTTCCTAAAATTCATAAAATTGAACCATACTTACAATTTTATAGGGAATCTTTCTAAATCTTTTGTTAATTTATCGGTAAAATGAGGAAATATTCCCTAAATATTTTTAAATTACAAAATAAACATTAGAAATACTACTAAATATTAGAAATTGTTCCAAAAAATTTTTAATTTTCTATTTCAGTCAGTTAAAAACTCAAAGGATCTAAATTTTCAAATTTCAAAATCTATAAATGACGTAACGTTTTTGAGTAATTTAAAAAAAAACTCTTCTCTGCCACAAAAATTCACGCATTTAGAGAATTTTCTTGACCTCCCGTGTAGAAATTTTGCTGTGGCCCCTATCGGGCCCAGATCGGATGATTTCAGATCGGTGATGGAACGCTGAACCAGACCGGGCCCAGATCTGGCTCGATCGTGCTAAGTCTGGGCCCGATCGGGACAGATCTGGGCCCGATCAGGTTCTGCGTTCCATCACCGATCTGGGCCAGGTTTGGGAATTTCTGCACGGGCTTGGGAAATCTTGAAAAAAAATCACAAAATGTTGAGTAATATTCTCCAAAAGCATTTCGGGAATTCTCATTACCAAATTTTTGGGGAAATTCCAGAAAGTTTGCGGAAATTAGCGCCCCAACAATTTAGGGAAAATTCCCGAAGAATTTTTTTACAGAGTTTCTTCATCCGAAGCTGAATAAAGATAAATAATAAAGACATGTCTTTTTAACTATATAGTACTTGGAACTGAACTTGCCAATTCTGTGTCATCTTGATATGTCAACTCAATTAAAAATCTCTAAAAAAAAATCTCTAAAAAAAGTGAGAATAAGAAAAGAATAAGTATGAAGGACGGAGCGTAAAATTGGGACACGGAATTGTATAAATTGTATTATTTTTATTCACCGCAACCCTAGACAGTGCCACGTGTGTCTAGGTTGTGTGATGACGAGGACCAGGACGATTTATGTCGCGCTTCTTCGATACAAAAGTCTTATAGTGCCGCCCGTGGGGCCATACATATGCCGCGGGTCGAGGATTAGAATGCGCGTGAATGGGAGAAAATGCGAATTGATACGGTCGTTAAGAAGACCCTTTTTGGACTGTGCAAAGGTTTCTTTACTCGAGAACAAGCTTCTTTTGGAACTTTTGATCTGTTGCTTGGGTTTAAGGTCCCCTCGCGATTTATTACAAATTCAAATACGAGAGATCGTTATTTCACTGATCTTCGATATATGTGTATCAGAGATGAGTTTATATTGAGTCTATAAAAGCTTCATTGTCAGATCGTGTTCAATTATCCCTTCTTCATTAAAACATTGTTCTTACAGAAATTGTTTCTAAATATAACATTTTTCTAGCATGTTTAGTCACATAATAAGATTTGCTTAGCTTGTTTTATTGTATAGGGTATTGAGAAGACTGTTTTTTATTCAATTCGTCGATGTCACGTTTGAATTCAAGTTGGGGTGGAACGACTTCCTCGAGGAGGTCGTAAAAACACTCCCTGGGGTATACATCGTCAACGTAAGTCGATCGATTTGCCTATTGTCTGGGAAAACAACCGATGAGGCCATTAATTATACTGACGTGCCGAGCTTCCTTTCGATGCTGATTTTCTGGAACTAATTTCCCAAATCGCAAAATCACGCTAATCACGACGCGAATCCTATTATCGATGACTGATTCTCTGTTAAGAAAAACACAATTGCATGAAAAGTGTATTCTAAATTCTGGTATTTGATTGTTCAAAGTAACAGCGAGATATATAGAAAGATTAACAAACAGTCGTGGACATAATTTCTTTACCTTTTCACTCTTCGATCCTTTACCTTCACTTCTTCCTCATCATCAATTGATGATGATGAGGAAGAAGTATGAAGACAAAGAAATAGAAGGATGTTGCACAGGATAAATCTTAAGTTTTTTCTTGTACCATTTCTAATGTGACTTCGGTCTTGACCTTATTTTGAATACTTTCATTATATATTCTTACAGATATTTTCAAGAACATCTTCTTGAGTCGTAATATCTATATATAATATATCATCCTCTTCTTCGCAAAAGTCTTCCGTTCTTGCGCAATATTCTTGAGAGCACATCTTGTTAGACCGATCCTCACTACTTATTGTTAGTATTATACTTCCAAGGTTGCAGAATGTTTTTACTTCTTGCGTCTTACATCGTCCACCTTATAACATTCAACCGTTTCATATAATTTAGTTCTTTCATTCGCTTAAAGTTCTCAGCAATGTTCAAATGAACGAAATTGTGTATTCATTCCTTTTCAAACTAGAAACAATGATAAAGTATTGTTTCGCTGACATTGAAAAAAGTCTCGCAGAAACTGCAATATATAAAAGAAACCAGGAAGTCCTTTTTTTGTATCTGGAACATTATATTTCTACATAAAATAGTTGGGAAAAGATATTCGCTTCCGGTTAACACCTCAGAATCTTCAGAGCTTGTTAACTCTGGAAAAAGGCTTTCATCGTTAAAGAAGATTACAAGATTACAAGATTCTTCCGCTCTCAGACTTGATCAATATCCGCTCTCCCTTGATCAATTCTCTCATCCAAGAGTATTTATCTTTCAGATCTTGCTCACGAACTAAAACCCACATATATACATATATAATATATATATATATATATATATATATATATATACATACATCATATATACATCATACCTAATTGCATATACATACATCATATTTACATCTACCATACCTAATTGCATATACATACACCATTCAATGTTTCACTACACACGCCTTCTGCAGAACACTTATACACTCTGTTCAGCAGGTGCAAGCGCGCGTGAAGGTAACTAGCTCAGCAGGCTGCAGAGACGCTCGTTCGGGAAGGTAGCTTGTTGCAAGGTTCAGTTGATACAACATGAACAACAAGTCGTTAGAAAGACGAGGTGTAGGGGACTCTTGGGGGTGGATTGGATGGGTGGATAGCGATGGTGACGATGGTGCGGTGTAGCTGTAGCTTTAAAGTGTAGACGGAGTTCGAATAGGTGGCAGCGGTGGAACTGGTAGTGGGTGGTAAGGGTGCAACAGTGAGAGAGAGGAAAAGAGTGAGAGAGATAAAAAGAGTGAGAGGGTGAGATTTAGAAAGAGGGTGCAAGAGAGAGAGAGAAAGAGAGTGACAATAGTCGGCATGGCAACACCGCGCAGCTTTACACACGTTCTGCGCTTGTGGGTGGGGGTGGGAGGGGAAGTTTCATGAGAGAGAAGGAGAAATGTTGAAAGCGAGAGAGGAAGATGTATATATAGAGAGAGGGTGGTAGAGTGAGAGAGTGAGAGAGTCGCGGAACCAACTCAGGGACTATATTTCCATAATCTGCCGCTTTGTCGATTCTGAATTATGCGACTACGCTCCTCCTCGTCCTCCTACCGTCGTTTCTCCCCCCCGATTGCACCCCCGTCGTACATCCCCCAACCACCCCATTCCATCTCTCCTATCGCCCTTTCCAGAACCGAGTATCCGATTATTTGCACGAAATCGATTTCACGTGTTTGGTCGTTCTGTATTTGTACATCCTGTATACGAGCATTATGCTCGACCGTTCATTTTCATTCTGTTACATGGTACTGCAAAACCATACGACCCAGCATCAAGTGTAAAGGTCCGTAAAGGTGTACTTTATGGATTATGGTTCCATTCATTCTTATTATGCGAGATCTCTCTTCACTACTTTGTTCATTTCTCAATCTTTTCATTTCAGGTCAATTCTTGTGACAAGTAGATGCAGAGCGTCATATTTGTAATTTATCTTGTGTGAGAAGTATTTGCATGTTCTTGAAAAATTGTTCTGTAGTGGATTGTATTGATATCAGTTTTCTCTGGTGACTTTTCTTTATGCAGGAACCGAAGAGGGTCAACCCTTATTCATAAGTGAATAAGTATAAGCTCTCGAGTTCCGGTTCAACGGGTCACTCTGCCACGCGAATCCTCTTTCTCTTTGCTCTCTACTATCCGTTCATTTTACGAAGGCCCCTCAAAAACGTCTCTACATTTTTTAAGTTTTCTTGTAAAATAAAAATCGCATAAAAACACAAGTCATATCAGGATAAAGCTTGATTTATTGCACATAAGACAAGTCCACATTTGTTTATGTAAAAAAATTTGTTTGGAAAATAGCCTTTGCGAAAGGATGAAAACCAGGGTTTTTTCGCTACTCTTTGCCGCAGCTAGACTTTCGATGACGATATCTAAGAAATAAATAATGTAAAAAATTTGAAAAAAATCATGTAGATGCTTTGATGTTTTGACTATAGATTCGTAAAAATTACATTTCAATATATTAATAACAATTAGCGTAAAGTTCAATTAAAAATGACTGTGCTAACTCTCATAATATACATATTAGAGACTTATATTTTGACTTAAATTGCTTGAAAAAGTTCAACAAATACAATAAAATAATAATTAATTATGACAAACTTAAAACCTATTAGTTAATAACAAATATTGCTGGAAGACCGATGAATAGTAGTGTCTATGTGAGGACACAGCAGGATACTATAGCTAAAGGGTTTCTTCATTGAATAGCTTTTACGGTGTCCGAAAAAATGGAAATAGATACTTCTAGCCCCAAAGGCGTAGGCATGTGGATAGTACCCACTTGTCTCTCTAAATAAAGTTCCTCTCTAAAAATGTCACTTGCTTACGCCATTGGAAATAAAAGTATCTTTTTCCTCTTTTCAGAATGGGACTACACTTCAAGAATGAGCAGACCCTTTTTTGCTACGGTATCCCGCTGTGTCCTCAAACCTACACTACCACAGATCAGTTTCCCAGCAATATTTGTTATAACTAATAAGTTTCAAGTTTGTCATAACTAATTATTATTTTATTGTATTTGTTGAACTTTTTCAAGCAATTTAAGTCAAAATATAAGTCTCTACTATGTATATTACGAGAGTTAGCACAGTCATCTTTAATTGCACTTTACGTTAATTGTTATTAATATATTGAAATGTAATTTTTACGAATCTATAGTCAAAATATCAAAGCATCTACATGATTATTTTCAAATTTTTTACATTATTTATTTCTTAGATATCGTCATCGAAAGTCTAGCTACGGCAAAGAGTAGCGAAAAAACCCTGGTTTTCATCCTTTCGCAAAGGCTATTTTCCAAACAAATTTTTTTACATAAAAAAATGTGGACTTGTCTTATGTGAAATAAATCAAGTTTTATCCTGATATGATTTGTGTTTTTATGCGATTTTTATTTTACAAGAAAACTTAAAAAATGTAGAGACGTTTTTGAGGGGCCTTCGTAAAATGAACGGATAGTAGTCACTTCTCTCTCCTCCTCCACCGATTCTGCACTCGACCTCGATTAAACCAACTTTTTTAGAGGGTAAGTATCGTCCACCTCAAACTCCTTGAAAGTCGACCCTTTCGCTGAAGAGCCACAAAGCCTGGTCAAACTCTGGCCTTTTTCCTGCTCAGATCTCTTGGGAGAGGAAGGACATTTTTTTATCTACAAGGTCCACTCTCACTCTTGATAAATATGAAATAATCGAAGATCTCAAATTGAATTGAACCTCCTTTTCACTTTCAATCTCCTTTTATCGCAAGTAAATCTGATTCTTTGATTAATGCAATTTTTCCATGAAATTTGTTTAATGATTTACATGATTATTTGTTAATGGAAAAAAATCGGGGCAATACAGTTTTTTTGGTCAAATCTAAGCAGATATTAACTAGTAAACTTGTTTTTGAAAAAAACAATAGATCCCTTTTGAAATGCTATTCTTTACAAAATAGGTCCTGCTGAAAGTCTTGTACAATGGACATTGAATCCTTTAGAAATTATTATATAAACACAGTGAGCCATCATCATTATTATTATTATTATTATTATTATTATTATTATTATGTATTTTAAGTATATAATACGTAGTACTTCCTTCGAGAATCAGCTTACATTGTTGTAATTAATTACAATAATTATTATTTTATACTCTATTAGGAACGAATTCTATCAAAGTAAACAAAGCTCGAAATTTATCATTAGAACTATAAATAATTCAATGAAATATCATTAAAGGGATACAATAACATTCATTTATGCTGAGCTTTCAACAACGGGACAATGTTATTCAAATTAATAGGCTCATTTTTAAAAAATGATAGAAATGACTTTCAAAAACGTATAGATTATGTTATTTTAATTAAGCAGATTAATATAAATTTTTGAAGAGAATTCGTAGGTTAACCCCAGATAAAATATGAATACAAAAAGAGGGAAAATTTCCATTTCTTTGAGGAGTCGACTTTTAGACTGATGAAACAGCCTTTTTTTGCAATAAACGACTCTCATAATTTTTTTATTAAACATTAACGCTGGATTCCTCGTTTCCCGAGTACTTTCGATTACCGGGGGAAATTTGCAGCAGCTACCCATTGTTCAGCCACCATTGTTTTAGTATCTCAGGGGCGGTGCTTCCCTTTGTCTCCACCCTTTGTACCTCTCTGTGGCCGGATCTCTCGCCTCCTCGCGCGCACGCGTTTGAGAGAGAAGGAGAGGAAAGAGAGAGAAAAAAGAGTGAAAAAGAGAAAGAGAGAGGGAGATTGAGAAGAAAAGTGAGAGAGTGAAGTAGGATGAGAAAGTAAAAAACCTTCATAAATGCATTCGACTGCGATTACTCGTTAGGCACTTACTTAACGAGCATGGAACATGAATTTTTTCGCGGAATTCAAAAAGAAAAGTTCAAAAAGAAGCTTAATCTTTTAAATTCCTTTTCCTGCTTTTTGATAATTATTTAAGCTTGTCGGATTAGTCATTAGTGGAATATTTTTAATTTCGCTTCAGAATATTTCAAATTGAAACAAAGCATTATTGCTCTTGGTAATACATGCCCTTAAGTAGATAATTCTGTGTGTGGTCAGACGCGTGGTGTTTAAAAAATGTATTAGTCTGACGCAGTTTTTTTTATCTAGCCAGTTTAATCTGAAGTGTAGAATCAAATAAAATATTTGCTGATTACGAAGAAGAAAAACTTGTTTTATTTCAAGAAAAATTACAATATGGTTTAAATTATACAAAATAAGAAATGGATATTAGAGCAAATAAATATTATTAAAATTTAGAAAGCTTTCTAAATTTTAATTAATTATAATTTTTACTAATTTCAATCAGCTCCTGAAATATCTGAAGCTACTTGAAATCTCTATTCTCTCTAAACTTGAATCAGTGAAATTTCACTGATTCCCAGTCAAATTCCACTGATTTTCAGTGACTTTTTTCTCACGATTTTAATCAGTGAAAAATCTACTGGAAATCAGTGAAAAGTCACTGAAATTTTCAGTAGTTTAGTGTCGATTACTGAAAATTTCAGTGACTTTTCACTGATTCTCAGTGACTTTTCACTGATTCTCAGTGAATTTTCACTGAATGAAATCGTGAGAAAAGAGTCACTGAAAATCAGTGAAATTTCACTGATTCAATTTTATTGAAATCATTAAATGTTCCTGAAATTTCTGAAGTTACTTGAAGACATTTGAATTCATGTGAAGTCACTGGAAGTCATTTGAATTCTCCTGAAGGCAATTGGATTCACCCGAAAGCACTTGAAGTCTCCTAAATAGGGTGACCAGATCACCTTATAAAAAAAATCGGACTTTTTGATCTCTAAAACAAAGATTCATAGAAAATGAAATTTTCACTGCCTATCAACTTTATTTTCTCTTGCAGTTCGAAATATTCTACTTATTCGATAACGATAAAATAACACGACGCAATATTTTGCATTTTGTAATAATTTACGAAAAACTACGCTTTTGTGAGTGGATCAGACTCACATTCTGTATAAATCTATATCGCTTTATTTCAAAGCTTGTCGTAGTCTCATAAATTCAGTGAAATTGCTCGAAGTCATTGAATTCAATTTTAATTCACTTGAATTCATTTGAAGTCACTTCAAATCACTGGAATTTTCTTGAAATCTCCTGAAGTTAGTGAAATCTTCAGGAATCATTGAAATATCCTAAAATATCTTGAAGTCACATATACGGCCCAGCATTGGCCCAGAGTCGGAAAAAATATTGCCGAAGAAAAGAAAATATTAAAATATTGCTGTCATTAATCACGCCAAATTAATAATGACGGGATGATAAATATAGCCAAGCATCGGCGGTAAATCGACAAATTTAAATAGCCAAGATAACCGGTACTGGCACAAAACTGGCATGACTAAAATGCCAATATCGGTCCAATAAAGTTATCCGATCTTTGTCTGCCAAAATTAGGATATTACACTGACTTCAAAAAATTAGTTGTCCTTAAAACGGTTTACATGATCAAAGCCCTGAAATGTAATAATTAAATAAATGTGTAATTAAAGTATAAATTTAAAGTATTTAAAATGTCAAGTATATTTACAATTTGGGATTACATACTTTAAGGAAGTCCTCATCGTCAGTCTCAAATCCACGTTACTCGATATAGAATGGGCGACGAACGACAGCATTTCTCGGGTGAGGGTGGTGGGTGGCAGGACGCAGGACGAGGATAGAGGGAGACATGGGGGAGGGGGTGGAAATAATTTAAAAGCTGAATTGAATTTTTTTTCCTCGGAGTCTTTCGTTCGGGCATTGGGAGGCGGACAATAGCTCAATGGCGATGTATCAAGGAAAGTCGACTCGCGGGAGAGGCCAGCATTGTATCGGCCTTTCCTCGTACCTCTCTTTCTCTCTCTCACTCTCTCTCCTTCCCCCACCCCCTTATACTCCTTTATATACCCACGAAGAGGAGAAAAGTATATAGCAGTAACTGTAGTCACATTCGTTGGCTACAATCATGGATAAAATGCAGTCGTCCAATAGACAGCCACCTTTAAGAGGAACACAGAACCAAGAAAAGTGGAAACATATGTCTAGCATTCATGCAACACTGACAACAAAAATATTTGCATATTTTATATTTTTTTTATTGTTTTTTGTTTTTCTTATTTATATCTAAGAGTAAGAATATTAATTACTTGGATCCAATTCTCCGATATTTGTGTTAAGTCTAAAAATGCAGAAAGTTCTACTTTAACGAAAAAGGGTAGAGTTATTTGAATATATGCTCTCTTGCAGCAATAAAAGGAATCTCTTTAGGAAATTTCATTGCAGATTTAGTGAAAAGATCTTTGAAGAAAGATTACTGCATTTGCATTCAGACATTTGCATTTGCAAAAGAAATACCCTGTACATTGAAATTTCGACTATTTTCGTAGAACGGTTGCAGTGTATAGAAAATGTATCGACTAGGGTCCATTACCATATCGCCACGTTTCCATTTTCAAGATCCGGCATGCGATTTGCGTCGAAATCCCCTTCGGGGCTGGAAACTGTATCGCCGTACTTTGTTCTACGAAGACGAATGGTGACGTTATTCGCCCAAAAAATGCAGACTATTTCCTTTTATATTCAGTTCATTGACTACATGGTTAAACTTTTTCATTGTGTTCTTACAATGTTTGCAAATCAATAGTAATTGATTCATAAAGTAGAACACAGAGTCTCATGATTTCTTCTAAATTGGATGCAGCGTTCAAGTGGATAGTTCCGTGCATGGTCAGACACCAATTCTTCATGAATAGAAACCTTTAATCGAATACAATGATCCAATTTTAATTCTATCGCAGGCTCGGTTTATGAAAATATTAGTAAACAAAAATAAATTGGAATTCCAGATATATGTCTGACCAAACATGGTATTATCTACTTGTATCTTCGGATTAGATTTAGGTAAATTAATTCAAATCGTATTTCAGTCATTTGTACTTTTTTAACTTAAATTATAGGACGATTTTTTAGTAAACGATTTGTTGGTAAACTTTAATTTTCCAAATCCATTATAACTTAAAAAGCAAAGTTAAAATGTGAATTTATATAATTATTCAAAAATTGTAGGTGCCCCTTTTATATAGTGATAACAAAAGTTTAATTTAAAAGACAATTTTAAATCGAAATAAAATATTTTTGGTTCTTTATTAATTGTAAATCTTCAAAATATAAATAAATATTTTTTCCGAAACCCTGTCAATAAAATTTATTTATTAAGTAATGAAATTGAAAGTAAAAAAACGTTAACAAATTTCTTTTTATTCAAAGCATGATTTCACAATATAACTGAAACGTATTAATTTATTCTTCAGGTTTTGATCATCTTCACATTCTTTATGAATGTGTTCGATGTATTGGTAACATCTCTTTTTTAAGATAGGATTATATTATATTATATTATATCGTTATTATATTATATTATATTAAACGTTTATATTATATTATAATTATACATAAAAAGCACATCGCGATAGCTGAGACGTTTACCTTAATTATTTAATTTATAAAAATAATAAAAATTACATTTAAACTATATTTTTTTAACTAACTTTTACATTTACTATAGTGCTTGAACTGTAGGTCAGAACATCAAAACTCTTCAAATCCTGATGAGAGGCATTCATCGTAGCAAAATTTATTGTAGGAAATTGGAATATATGTAATATGACTTTTCTCTTCCTTGACATTTTCTGAAAATTCAAAAACGTCGTAGATTTAGAAATGCCAAAATTGAAATCCGCCGTGAATTTTGACAAGACCTGAACTGAGGTGAAAGTGAAAGTGAAAGTGAAATTACAGAATCGCCTCCCTGGCAAAGAATAAAATTTCATTCCACAATCCCGCGAGAGATTGTAACAAAAGCCAGAACTTGTTCTAGGTAATGAATAAACCTGTAATTCCTTTCCTCGAGTTCTTCAATTCACGTCGGGGTTAATCCTATCTAGCGGTCGCGTTTTAGGGGTGCTGCACAAGAGAGATTAAATCCTACGCTTCCTGCCTTGATTCCCAATAAGGTGGGCACCTTCGCAAACAGGGCTGCCACTCGCTAGCCCCAGAAGAGGGCCAGAGAAATCTGAGTCGTAGTTCGGGGCGTCAATTGATGTCGTGCTCGCTGGTACGAGATATACAGGGGCGTTGGGCGCCACATTGTTTCAACACAATATCACCCCCGACTACCAGAGGGATCCACTGGAGACCCTCGCAGCCTCGTTATTTTAATCATCCCCCATTTTATATCCGCAACACTCAACTCTCAGCCCTTCGGCATCGCATTGGTCGCGAATATACGGGCGAACGATATAGCGTCCCTGTGTCTCTCATAATTTCATTCAAGTTACTTACCTGTTAACGATTTTCGTGATAAACCGATTATTAAACGACTACCAGTCAGTGGTGCTATTATGGATACAGGGGAAAATTCTCCCGTATTAGAAGCTGTAATTCTGACAAGTAAAGTAAGGGAACTGTCACACGCCGATTTTAATGAAACTTGGCAGACTTGTAGAACTAGGAAAAATAAGTAACACGTATATTTTCATATCGGCCCATAAACAATTTTAAGGGTAGAAACTATCCCTCAGAAAAACGAAAACCACCCCTCGCGTGCAACAAAAAGGAGCCATATTGGATTTTCCATTTTGAATTTCGTAATTTTGACCTCAGATTTGAATTCAGCGATGAAAAAACCTTTTACAAGCATTTTAACTCCCCAATCACCCGACTCATTAAAGTAGAAAAACGGAAATCACCCTTTGCGTGCAACAAAAAGGCGCCATATTGGATCCGCCATCTTAAATTTCGTAATTTTGACTTCAGATTTGAATTCAGCGACATCGAATACCCCTTAAAAGCATCTCACCTATTGAATTAACAGACTTGCTTCCACTGAAAGGTAAAAAACACCCTTTATATATGAGGGGTAGTTTCTACCCTTAAAATTGTTTATGGGCCGATATGAAAATATACGTGTTGCTTATTTTTCCTAGTTCTACAAGTCTGCCAAGTTTCATTAAAATCGGCGTGCGACAGTTCCCTTACTTTACTTGTGAGTGCAAACCGGCCATTTCAGATTTTTAGAATAAAAAGCGAGATAGTTTTTTATATTGCAGATACATTATTCTTCGTATCAATATCTCCCGTGTAGAAATTTCCAAACCTGGCCCAGATCGGTGATGAAACGTTCGGCACGATCGGGCCAGGTCTGGGCCTGGTCGGGCCGTGTGTTTCATCCCCGGTCTGACCCGTGTGGAAAATTGTCATGGCGTTGTACTGTTTCTGTGCAGTCCGCCTTGAGTCTATATTGGCGCGGAACAGATTGACTGTACAGTGGCTAGACTGGGATGTAACGTTTGGATCGACTAGTTTCTAGACAGTTTAGCTATGTAGATGCTATATAATGTTCCTATACATATCTAGTTAACCTTATAGGAATTTAGAGTCCACAAAAAATGTAGAATCTACAAAAAACAATTATTAATAAAAAACATAGTTTATTAGCAGTTATATTATGGATATACTTATAACTAATCGATATTGGTAAATTTTAACGCATATATAACAAATAAAATTTCGCACGCAACGCGAGGGGGAATCGAACGCACGACCTACGGGATGCGAGTCCAGCTACCTAACCATTACCCTAAACTCTCGAGATGGTGGTCTCACATTTTTTCCAGGGTATACTCAGTAACACACACAGATCAAATCTCGTCTTGAGATAATTTAATCAAAAAACACACCTGTGTGAGTTAACATTAAATAAAATATGTACCTATATGAAATTTTAAATATTTTTCATATTCACTTTCACAAAAAGTAAAAGTGTAATATTAATTGATCGAAAATAATATTTTATGGCGAGAACGAAAATCTTTTGCAAGAAAAAAACATGCTAAAAAAAATTTGTGGCACCACTTTTAATATGAGTTATGTCAAATTAATACAACAAATAAAATCGTAGAGAACAGTTCCATATTTTTCAGATGTATATATTAAAAAAAAAAAAAAAACCAATTAATTAGTTCTGAAATGTCTTTTGCTAAACTATATTTTCTTTTCATTTTCTAAGACCGAAAAGTCATACTATCTAATGCCAAGACAAAAGTTTGACATATTTACTGTATCGAAATTGCCTCTTACTTCTGTGTCGCAACTAGACAGTCTAACTTGACAAAGGTTCAACCATAGCAAAACTACACAGTGCCAAGCTCGGGCCAGTATAGTATTACTGTATACAGTAGGGCGTGAGAAAAACTGTACTGGTGATGCATGATTCAAGACCGCCATGACAATTTTCCACACGGGGAAACCCCCCGATCGGGGCCATAGCAAAATTTCTACTCTGGCTAATTTATATTTTTTGTTATTTAGAATCTATGCTAGATTAGGGTACCTATATATTAGCTTCACATGTAAAAAGTATGCAACGACATTTCAGGATATTGCAATGACTTTGTAGAAAATTTCACTGACTTCAGGAAATTTCAAGAAAATTCTAGCGATTTCAAATTTCAGGTGAATTCATTTCTGTTCATGTGAATTCATGTGACTTTATTCAAATGACTTTATTCAAGTTCAAATTACTTCAGATAATCCAAGAGATTGAAGACGATTGAAGTGAATTCATCTATATTCACTGACTTCGGGAGATTTCACTGAATTAAAGTCACTGGAAGTCATTCAAATTTTCCTGATGTTACTTAAAATTTCTTAAAGTTATTGAATTTTTTTGAAATTTGGTGTAATCACAAATGATCGTAAATTATTTTTAGTGATTTTAGGTGATTTTAAGGAACTTTGAGTGTTTTCAAAGGATTTTATAAAATTTAAATTGATTTTAGAGATTTTAAAGGAAATTTGAGGCGATTAATTTGTAATTCGCGCGATTTTGTATGGTTGCGAGAAGAGCGACAATTCCATTAGGCTATCACCTATTACGTATGTTAATTAAGGGGGGGGGGGTAAATCGACATCTGAGGAGACGAGCGAGCTAAGAACGATTGGCTGAATACTATATTAATACATTTGAGTAATTAAATTAATTATTTAATTACTCTAATCAATTAATGATTTAATTAATTAAATTAATTATGTAAGTAATGATTTTCTTCAAAGGAAGCAAAGTGCTCATTGAATGAGCACAAAAGTTGATACAACTTCACAGCTAATAGTTAAAGAATTTCGAGTGATTTTAAAGTATTTCAAGGCATTTCAAAGGATTTTAAGTGATTTCAAATACTTTTAAGGTATTTCAAAAAATTTTAAGTAATTTTACAGATTTTCAAGGGATATTTTTAGTGATTTTTAAGATATTTGTGAAATTTTAAAAGACTTAAAATAATTCTGCTTTGCTTAGGGAACATAAATCATGCTAAACTTGATCTTCGCCGACTAAAATCGAGATTTCAGTGTAATTCCAGAAAATTTTAAGGTGTTTCAAAGAATTTCACGGGATTCTAAGTGATTTTTGCGTTTCTTGTGTAATTTTAAAAGATTTAAAATAATTTTAACTGGTTTTTAATAATTTTATTTGATTGTAAATAATTTTCAAGCTCCAAATGTCTTTACATATTTTAGAAGAGTTCAATGATTATTAAAAAAAAATTATAATCATGTGGAAAAGTCCGCATTCGTCTATTTTTCCCGTTTAATTAATTTTAAGACAGGAGAACAATTTACCATTTACATTGACGCTCAATGGGTGTATTTCTGTAATAGTCACTTCTTTATATGATGCGACATTCTATTCGAATTGCTTAACCCGTTCAGACATTTTGGGTTTCAATTTTACAGTTAGTTTCAATCCATTTGCCAAAAGGATTGAGTTTTCGTTGTCTGGATCGTTTCACCTCACTCAATTGAAATGAAGTTAAAGTTGTTACAATAGTATAGTTTTCAACAATGTTCACCGAGAGGGATGTCAGCTAGTATTCAGAATGGACCTTTCAAATTTGTTAACAACAAATAATGAAAACAATTTCAATCACAATAGAAGATAGGAAATTATTACAAATCTATGAAATAATGTAATGCAATTATATTATAGTTAATACGAGTAATAAGACAGTATTAAAAATACAATTCCAGTTAGGGATCGTACTTAAATTACGTAACAGCTCAAAGGGGGGGAGGGGTCAAGAGATTCCGTTACGATTTGTTATGGAAGGGGGGGGGGGGATTTCAGTCATGTAACATACGTAATTTTTGGAAATTCGCAAATTAAACAAATATTATTCGGTATAGGAAGATTTTTAAGGAAAAATAGTTTAAGTATTTTTGTTCCGAGAGGTTTATATACATGTTTTATAAATATTGATTTATATTTATGAATTTTTATATACGTAGAAGTCTTTACCTGCAAAGCATGTAAATACTAAAATACAAATCCTAAAAATTTCCATTAATTTCAAGTCCCATATCATATTATTTCTCGAAACCAAAAATTACGTACAATAAGGGGGGGGGGAGTAAAAATATTTTGTTACGGATTGTTACAGGGGGAGGGGGGGTGCCTGAAAGTAGGTTTAAAGTGCGTTACGTAATTTAAATACGGTCCCTTAATTGGAAAGCTGGAATCCTGGAATTCTTGTTAGGGAAATGATTTCCTTTGCCGCCAGACTTTGTGGATCACAATGGCCATTTCTTTTGCTCATTTTGTAACTCTTCTTACTTTTGTATTAGCTCTTATCTCCCCTCTCTCTTCCTCTCTTGGATTCTTGGTTTAGCCCTGCCAAAGGGAGACTCCCAGCTCCATTATGACATTATGTTCGCGACATTGTCTACCGATGAATGGTTGAACGTTGGCTACATTGTCGAGGCACATTGAGGCCGCTGTATGCCGAGAACGTTAACTCGCTATCGGACCGATAGCGACATTAGCTACAACAGCTTCTCTCACAACGCTTTCCTCGTTCACTCCTTCAGTACTAACAACCTGCAGATTCATTCCCTGTCAAAAAGGCACTTCATTGTTTTCTCATTACCACCATATACGTTACAAAATACTTCCTAACATCCACCTGCTGGTAGCCACTTAAGCCTGAGGAAATTAATTAATTTCCTCAAGCTCTGTTTTCTAAGCACTGAAAAGCGAACAACTCCAAACAATTAAATAAGAAACAGGAGTATATACGGGTTTTTGACCCAGGTTAATAAAAAATTAATTATTGCGTAAAAGTGGAAGTGAATCGGAAAATATAATTATACACCTTCAGGTAAATGTGACTTGGAAACGAGGGTTTGCAGAACAGACTCTTTTTGCAGACATGGGGAGAAATATATATGATTATAAAAATCGATATAATATGAATCGAGGTATAAATTCAACATTTCACTATAGACCTTTTCAATTCAACCATAATTCAAGTCACTACATTGGTAATGAACTTAGTACTTAACAGATAAAGGTAATCTTATCCTTTGACGATTTTCCGATGCCAGTCTCTCATCGACAACAACAGTTGGCGGAATAACAAATTAGTAATTATCGTTGCAGAAAGAAGTGCAATAATCGAGACGTTACTGGAATAATCGAGGTACTGGAATAATTTTGGACAACAATAAGCCTGACAATGAAAGTAACGTGAATCTAGATTACACTCGCTACAACAATTGTTCTCAAAAGAGCGAGAATGGGAGGGGGAGGGCAGAAGGAGACGATAGAGCCAAGACCTATGCAATAGTATTGTCTTCGCGCTTTATCGTGCGACAGTGTTACAACAATGGGAACAAAGCTGGCATTACAACGACTGCCGGGAAGAGAATGGTCTTCTGTATGGAGAAAAAGACAGGAAAGACAGCTCGCAAAAGAACAGCAGACAATAGATTTATAATTAGAAGCTCGTCTCTCCCGAATATTTTATTGAGTGGCGAGTCTTACACTCTAAAATGTTTGTTGAACAAAACCTCGGACCATCCCAGTTTATTCAACATCTCTACTTTACCATTTGCACATAATTTTATAAAAATATCATCGATTCAAGTTTATAGCATTTTTTGCAAAAAATGTTATAATTGTGTTTATAAACTCCGATTAATTGAAAAGTATGTACACACGGACATCTGGATGAAGATCTTCATTCGATCGATCAAACAAACTTGATAAATTATGCAAAAGCTTATGCTGCCCCATTGAACCCCCGAGTACACCTCCACCTCCAGCGACTCACTCTTGGGACGAGAGAGAAGAATCGACAAAAACTGACAGTGGAGCGACCGGCCATTGTTAATCCCCGAGTGGAGACAGTAAACAGCCATTGTGTATCAAACACATTGTTACTCCGCCGTTCAGTTCCTTTTTACGTCGCCACGGTGAATCTGCACCCCCCTCCCCACCACCCACTTTAACCCCCCATTCCGTCGCGATCTTTGTCTGAACCGACAGGTCATTTCCGTACCAACGAACGCGCTGGTATTTGCATCTTAATAATATAAGGTTCACGTTTTGGACATTATGCCACATTTTTTCATTTTGATCATTTAATATCCTGTGTGGAAATTTTGAATTGGCCCCTGCGGGGCCCTACGGAGTCGTTCTTTATTATTTTGACCCAGGAAGGCCCTACAGAAGTTGCCCCTTCTGTGTTGCCCTCATGATAGGGCATTTTTTAAATTTTGGTGTGAGAGTTAAATTTAGTCATTAGCCGTTATAAGAAGTAATTTTGCGGCTACTACCCATGTAGAAATTCCGATCGGGGTTTAGTAGGGCCCTGGCTAGTTTTCTCTATTTATAGTCGGGCGCTGGTCGGGAAAAATGGAGAGAGCCTGACTAGTTCTGTAGCGCTGTTTTAGCCAGGTTCTAGCTAGAACTTCTGAGCAGGCCCTAACGAGAGTTAGGTAGGGCCCCGTCTAGACCCTTTCTATTATAATATTTTGGTTATTTACCATCTGTAAAGTACCAAAATTCAAATTAATAAAGAATAAAAAATTCTTAAATGTCAAAAGTAAAGTTGGTGTATTTTATACATTATAAAACTATTATAAACATAGTAATAGCACAGTTTTTTTTTCACTCTTACAATTTTATTTTTAACTGTGTTTTTCAATATCTATATCATAAATATTATGATTTTTTTTTGTGAGAATTGGAAATATTTCAGTAAAATGGGCCATACTGGCTAAGAACCGAACAGTTCCTGACTAGAACTTCTTTGTTCTTTTATTCGAATCAAGGCCTAACTAAAACCTGGTTAAAATATAAGATTGGGGCCTAACTAGACGTGCATAGATTTTCTATTCACAAAGAATGGAAAATCCTAACAGTGCCTTAAGGGGTCCTGACTAGAATTTACTATTCCAGTTGTTCTAGCAAGGACCTGACTACCGCCCTAATAAACATAGGCACAAATGCGATTTCAACATGAGTATTATATATAATAAAGCATTTTTCATCGTAAAAAGCATACGTTCAAAGTAAAAGTATTATATTATACGTTATATTATATTACGTTGGACACATTATTTTAGCTAAGATGATTTATATGTATATAAATAATAGAAAAATTAGTAACTTTTTAACAGATTTCAAAAGTATACAAAATAATTAAGAATTTATAATTTTTGAAGTATACAATGAACCTGTAATTCCTTGTCTAATTTCAGGAATCTCCATAAGTTTAATAACATTTCAAAATTTGGCGAAATTCTTTTAAATTTCGTAAAATTACTTGAAACTCCTTGATATTCCTTAAAATTACTTAAAATTACTGAAAATACTATGAAGTCTCATTAAAACTCTTAAAATTCCTGAAAATCACCTGAAATTTCGTAAAATCCCTTGAATCCCTTTAAAATCCTTAAAATTGCTTAATATCCTACAAAATATTTTAAAATCCCTTCAACATCCTTCAAATTCTGGTGAAATTCCTTTAAATTTCGTAAAATCACTTGATATTCCTTGATATTCCTTAAAATTCCACAACCTATTGTTATATTACTTAAAGTACATAAAATCCTATGAAGTCTTATGAAATTCCTTAAAATTCCACAACCTATCTTTATATTCCTTCAAATTTCTGAAAATAAAATTCCTTAAAATTACGTGATATAAAATATCTTAAAATCTCTTAAAATTATTTAGAATCCCCAAAAATATCATCAAATTCCATAAAGTTACTTAAAATCCCATAAAATCTCATGAAATCCTCTGAAATTCCTAAAAATCCAATGAAATCTCATAAATTCTTTGAAATTCCTTAAGTCCTTAAAATAACTTTATTAAAAATCGTAAAATCTCTTAAAATTACTTAAAATGTCATGCAATTTCGTAAAATACCATAAAATTACTTAGAAGCCCTACAAATATCATCAAATTCCATAAAGTTACTTAAAATCCCATAAAATCTCATGAAATCCCCTAAAATTCCTAAAACTCCAATGAAAACTCATAAATACCCTAAAATTCCTTAAGTCCTTAAAATTACGTATAATATCATAAAATATCTTAAAATCCCTCAAAGTTACTTATAGAATCCCCAAAAATATCATCAAATTACATAAAGTTACTTAAAATCCCATAAAATCTCAAAAAATCCCCTGAAATTCCTTAAGTTCTTAAAATAGGATATATCCTATGAAATATCGTAAAATCTCTTAAAACTACTTAATATCTCTAAATCTCTAAAATGTAAATAAATTTCATAAAACCCTTTTAAATTCCTTAACACTATTCAAAATTTCATGAAATCTCATTAAATCTCTTAAAATATCCGAAAAATCCAATGAAATTCTTTTGACAGTAATCGTTTCGACAACGAAAAAAAATCTAAAGATAGCGTTCAAATTCGGTATATTCACACAATTAGCCTAATTTCCAAATCAATCAGGTTTTAGACAACAATATGTGGTCGATATAAATAATAAAGGGACAAATAATAAAGGGGCAAATTAGATAAGCTCATGTTAACAAAAGTGGATCTTTTGGACGAAAATAATTTGGTTCCTTTAGATACTGAGGATATCTGACCCTATTAAAAAAATCCTCGAGGAAATCCTCGTGTTATTTTCGGACGAGGAAAACACGAGGAAATCCGCGAGGATTTTCGAATTCCTCGAGGAAATCCGCGAGGATTTTCAAATTCCTCGAGGAAATCCTCCAGTCAGAGAATTAATCCTCACAGAATTCCTCGAGGAATTTAAAAATCCTCGCGGATTTCCTCGTGTTTTCCTCGTCCGAAAATAACACGAGGATTTCCTCGAGGATTTTTTCAATAGGGTGACAATTCTCCTATAAGTCTTCAGATATTATCTGCCTCTTCAATTCGTATTCCACTTTTATTTCAATTTTATGACATGTACTCTAATACTTGTATAGGAATAAACCAATAGGGAAAAGACGATTCAGACGTTTAGCATCGATTTCTCCTTGTGTTTAGCATACATCACCGGCAATGGCGGATCGTCAGTATATATATATATATATATACAGTATAACTCATTCATCCTGGACCCCTTGGTTGTTGCTTCGCGCAGTCGACAAAAAACCATAAAAATCACGAAATCAAAACATTTTACAGAATCACGCTCGCATCACAAGCTTGCCGAATAACCATTCGTTATCCCGGACAATAGAATGTACAATGGCTTATACAATGACACTGGTTCCGCGCACGCTTATGATGTATTATGGGAAAACGGAAACGTATGTTTTACCCCAGTTTCCCCCGTTTAGTGGCATTTAGTGCGGGCCACTGATTCGCGTGGTATTTATTTTATCTAACGGTCCTCGTTCTGTCACCCTCGCTCTGTTTCCATTCTTCATTCGCTTTCTCTTACTTCCGCCCGCGTCACAACTTCTGGTCTTTATACTGCATAATGCTACTCTTTCACTGTATCACCCTCTCTTTTCAGCCCCTCAGTCTCTCACCCCATACCAATCGACTTCAACAACGACATTTATCATTTGCCATCATTTGCTATTGCTATCATCTCTGATGTGGATGTTAACGGAAATGTAGTGCCATTATTTGTCCAAGAATAATCGGATAAAGTTAATTTTTCATGCTTCAAATTGGGTTAAGGATTAGATGATTATACATTTAATAATGTATAATATGATTATATGGTTCGTAGATAAAAGATTTTAAGATAAGATGAATACGTTAACAATTTATTGAGTAATCTGAGAGTCATATGATGTATATAAAGGACTAAATATTTCAGTGTTGTGCCTGAAACCACGAGATTATGAGATACGAAAGAGCCAACTATGAGATTCAGCTCTCAAAGGACGTTTGAAGCTGACTGTACGCTCGACGCTTGGTTAATTTCATTTTTGCTTTTTATCCAAGCATTCATCGTCTTCAATTCTATTCCAGGCATTCCCCTACTTTTTGCGCCATTGCGAAGGCAACATTACTTTCCTGTTCACTGATTGTTAAAAATGTGAGAAGATCATACTTTTGCGGAAGCACAGTCTTTCTAAAATGCTTTTTTCAAATTTATTTCTTTACAAAAAAAACGGCTAAACTTTCTTACAAATGCGAGATACGGTGCCATTCGATTCTACGGATAAAAATTACATAAAGAGCATACATTGGACAATTTTTTGTCACATCCAAATTAATGTTAAAAATTCTAAATTACATTCTTCAACATAATTCTTTAGAATAGTTTAAAAAGCAATTTATATACAACAATACAAATTCTTTTTCACACCCATATCAAAACCTCCAAATCATAATTTAATCCTAATAAAAATCACAAAAGAAAAAGGTACACGTGAATAGACTATAGATCTAAATTCTCTTGTAAAGGATTTATTTTACAACCGTTGACATAAATTCAGTGGGTAGCAATTTAATAAGTAATGCACCTACGAGTTTTGGTGACACAATGGGTGTCACTAACACGCATCTGTAAATGTTATATCCCGCTTTGATTAAAATGCGTAGTCTCTTACATGCAAGGTATTATGTGGGTGTGCTGGATTGTAATCGAGAAAATCGAGAATCTCAACCCCATCTTCGGCTCTTATCGTAAGATCTCGTTTGAGTTGTCGTGTATGCCTCGTATCGCTAAGTAATCACTCCTGCACACCTATAATCGACTTACGCTACACTCCGATTGGAATTTTAAAATTACAAATTCTGTACACTCATTCAGAACTGAATTGATACATAATTTAGTTTATTCAGCCGATTGTATCTATAGTATCAGCAGAGTTATTATCTTGTGACAATATTCAAGTTATTGTTGGCATAGGAAAATTTTTCTTTTGTGTGAAAGGTTACCAAATTTAATTAGTCCACCTATGCAACCAACTATTATATTATACAATATTTTTTTCGAAGACCACTTCAAGAGTTGACAGTTGACAGTTGCAACAAAGTGAAAATGACATATGGTAGATTACATTTATCGAAATTAGAAGTACTACACTCTACAGCAACACCTCGAAAGAAAAACAGCCACCACTTCGATTTACCCTTTCATTTTCCCTTCGCTCGATGACTTTCATTTATACAGTTTATACTCTCTAATAGTCATTCGTTACTCTCTAATAGTGTTTTCTCATTTATTCGAGCACCAGGAACAGTGAAAAAATAAACCAACTAACAATTGACACAAGTGCTGCTGCTGCGCGTACTTTATTCATAGAAAACTCTTTCAGCTTCTATATTTTACCAGCTCGCTGTGGCGAATGCAGATCTAAGCATAATGAGGTCATTGCACTTCATAAACACCCGCAGTATTGCCTCAGCTGTGAAGAAAAAAGTGTACAACGAGAAGTTTGTGCTTTGCTCCTTTCCGAATGACGATGAGATACTATTTATCGATTCTATATGAGAGAAACGTCAAAAACAGCTTCGCCAGATGAAATTAAATGATATAATTAAAACAGGCCGTTTAAAATGAGACCTTATTTATGAAAATTTCTGCTTATTGGTTTATAGTTTAAGATGCAGAACGGAAAATAACTTACTCTTTATTTCTGGTTTAGAAGCTAAAAATAAAATCCAACACAATTTGCCTCTTTATCTGGGAATTAATTAATTAAGTTAAATTCTAAAGAGATAGAAGAGTAAATATTTTATATAATTCCTGAGTATTTTTAAACTTAAAAGAATATTCCAACACAGCAAAACCGATAGCAAGTAATTCTAATGAAAATATTTAAACAGGTTTTATTTATTGACAATAAGTGAGTAAATGCGTCAGTTGATATTCAACATATTGAATTCAACACGTGCCTTTAATATATATTATCATATTCAATATTATTGAATTATTGACAAATCATGAGTGGATTGAATAATTCACTTAAGTGTGTTTTTCTTAATTCAAATTCAAAACTAAACTAAATAAAATGTATAATAATCATACATCCCGATCTGGGCCCGATCGGGGCCACAGCAAAATTTCTACTCGGGATAATTCAAATATTTATGTAATTGACTCAAAGGTGAGAAAGCGGTTCATGTAGTTGAATGTTTTTAAGTTTAATCGTAACTATTAACAACTGAACAAATATATTTATGTATGCCACATGTCTTGTATCCGGTACACATAACACAGAACCACGGAACAGTCTTACGAAATAATAATGGTGAAAGAAAAGCAAGTGGGTCACTTGTCACTTCCACCAGCTAGCCTTCATTGTCTTTAATAAAACGTCAGGTGCACGAACCTTTCACGGTGAATAACAATTTATTATGTAGTTCAGTGATGAGGTAATAATTTTAATTCATATCTCATAACCTATTTTGTTAAGACTGCATAACCGGAAGTATGAAAGGAAGATGGACAGAAAGGTCGGGACAAATAATTAGATAGGATAATGCGGTACTCCACTTTCATTTTATTGAAAACAATTGAATGAATCTATAAACAAACAATTGAAGGAATCTATAGACAAAAAATTGAATTAACTTTATTTGTCAACGGAAGTGAAGAAATAATCGACGATTGAAAAATACATCTAATCATTTTCAATAGAAGACTGGAGTGAAGCTGAGAATCTCAGAAAAATCTTTCAGGTCCCAGACATAAATCGTATTTCCTCGCACTCCCTCGGCAGATTGGGGTTGAAAAAAGTAATTCGCAATCATTTGACGACTTGTTCACTCGCTGATATTTATGGCGCACCAAGTATAATAATAATCTCCGGATTTTATCATGGGTCGACCTACTCACTCATCTACCCTTCCTTTCCGCAATGTCCTCCCTCTCTAATCCCTTCCCATCCCTTCCCATCCATTACCAAGCACTTGGCTCACCCTCCTCTTACCACAGGGAGGTGAATAGCCATCCAGTATTTCATGGCTCGCAGCATATTGCTAGCTCTGTTAACATAGTCATATTCGTCGCAGCAATTGCGCTCATGGGGCCAAAAGTCACTCTCCGACACGTGTTCCGCTAGTTCACCCTCGTTTTGTCTCGAAAAAAAGTTAAAAGGACCCTGTTGCCCCCGATCAACCATCATCTTTCGCTATAATATGT
>CAJFCP010024807.1:0-10301 GCA_904066005.1 Synergus itoensis | reverse complement strand
TCAGTGACTTTTCACTGATTCTCAGTGAATTTTCACTGAATGAAATCGTGAGAAAAGAGTCACTGAAAATCAGTGAAATTTCACTGATTCAATTTTATTGAAATCATTAAATGTTCCTGAAATTTCTGAAGTTACTTGAAGACATTTGAATTCATGTGAAGTCACTGGAAGTCATTTGAATTCTCCTGAAGGCAATTGGATTCACCCGAAAGCACTTGAAGTCTCCTAAATAGGGTGACCAGATCACCTTATAAAAAAAATCGGACTTTTTGATCTCTAAAACAAAGATTCATAGAAAATGAAATTTTCACTGCCTATCAACTTTATTTTCTCTTGCAGTTCGAAATATTCTACTTATTCGATAACGATAAAATAACACGACGCAATATTTTGCATTTTGTAATAATTTACGAAAAACTACGCTTTTGTGAGTGGATCAGACTCACATTCTGTATAAATCTATATCGCTTTATTTCAAAGCTTGTCGTAGTCTCATAAATTCAGTGAAATTGCTCGAAGTCATTGAATTCAATTTTAATTCACTTGAATTCATTTGAAGTCACTTCAAATCACTGGAATTTTCTTGAAATCTCCTGAAGTTAGTGAAATCTTCAGGAATCATTGAAATATCCTAAAATATCTTGAAGTCACATATACGGCCCAGCATTGGCCCAGAGTCGGAAAAAATATTGCCGAAGAAAAGAAAATATTAAAATATTGCTGTCATTAATCACGCCAAATTAATAATGACGGGATGATAAATATAGCCAAGCATCGGCGGTAAATCGACAAATTTAAATAGCCAAGATAACCGGTACTGGCACAAAACTGGCATGACTAAAATGCCAATATCGGTCCAATAAAGTTATCCGATCTTTGTCTGCCAAAATTAGGATATTACACTGACTTCAAAAAATTAGTTGTCCTTAAAACGGTTTACATGATCAAAGCCCTGAAATGTAATAATTAAATAAATGTGTAATTAAAGTATAAATTTAAAGTATTTAAAATGTCAAGTATATTTACAATTTGGGATTACATACTTTAAGGAAGTCCTCATCGTCAGTCTCAAATCCACGTTACTCGATATAGAATGGGCGACGAACGACAGCATTTCTCGGGTGAGGGTGGTGGGTGGCAGGACGCAGGACGAGGATAGAGGGAGACATGGGGGAGGGGGTGGAAATAATTTAAAAGCTGAATTGAATTTTTTTTCCTCGGAGTCTTTCGTTCGGGCATTGGGAGGCGGACAATAGCTCAATGGCGATGTATCAAGGAAAGTCGACTCGCGGGAGAGGCCAGCATTGTATCGGCCTTTCCTCGTACCTCTCTTTCTCTCTCTCACTCTCTCTCCTTCCCCCACCCCCTTATACTCCTTTATATACCCACGAAGAGGAGAAAAGTATATAGCAGTAACTGTAGTCACATTCGTTGGCTACAATCATGGATAAAATGCAGTCGTCCAATAGACAGCCACCTTTAAGAGGAACACAGAACCAAGAAAAGTGGAAACATATGTCTAGCATTCATGCAACACTGACAACAAAAATATTTGCATATTTTATATTTTTTTTATTGTTTTTTGTTTTTCTTATTTATATCTAAGAGTAAGAATATTAATTACTTGGATCCAATTCTCCGATATTTGTGTTAAGTCTAAAAATGCAGAAAGTTCTACTTTAACGAAAAAGGGTAGAGTTATTTGAATATATGCTCTCTTGCAGCAATAAAAGGAATCTCTTTAGGAAATTTCATTGCAGATTTAGTGAAAAGATCTTTGAAGAAAGATTACTGCATTTGCATTCAGACATTTGCATTTGCAAAAGAAATACCCTGTACATTGAAATTTCGACTATTTTCGTAGAACGGTTGCAGTGTATAGAAAATGTATCGACTAGGGTCCATTACCATATCGCCACGTTTCCATTTTCAAGATCCGGCATGCGATTTGCGTCGAAATCCCCTTCGGGGCTGGAAACTGTATCGCCGTACTTTGTTCTACGAAGACGAATGGTGACGTTATTCGCCCAAAAAATGCAGACTATTTCCTTTTATATTCAGTTCATTGACTACATGGTTAAACTTTTTCATTGTGTTCTTACAATGTTTGCAAATCAATAGTAATTGATTCATAAAGTAGAACACAGAGTCTCATGATTTCTTCTAAATTGGATGCAGCGTTCAAGTGGATAGTTCCGTGCATGGTCAGACACCAATTCTTCATGAATAGAAACCTTTAATCGAATACAATGATCCAATTTTAATTCTATCGCAGGCTCGGTTTATGAAAATATTAGTAAACAAAAATAAATTGGAATTCCAGATATATGTCTGACCAAACATGGTATTATCTACTTGTATCTTCGGATTAGATTTAGGTAAATTAATTCAAATCGTATTTCAGTCATTTGTACTTTTTTAACTTAAATTATAGGACGATTTTTTAGTAAACGATTTGTTGGTAAACTTTAATTTTCCAAATCCATTATAACTTAAAAAGCAAAGTTAAAATGTGAATTTATATAATTATTCAAAAATTGTAGGTGCCCCTTTTATATAGTGATAACAAAAGTTTAATTTAAAAGACAATTTTAAATCGAAATAAAATATTTTTGGTTCTTTATTAATTGTAAATCTTCAAAATATAAATAAATATTTTTTCCGAAACCCTGTCAATAAAATTTATTTATTAAGTAATGAAATTGAAAGTAAAAAAACGTTAACAAATTTCTTTTTATTCAAAGCATGATTTCACAATATAACTGAAACGTATTAATTTATTCTTCAGGTTTTGATCATCTTCACATTCTTTATGAATGTGTTCGATGTATTGGTAACATCTCTTTTTTAAGATAGGATTATATTATATTATATTATATCGTTATTATATTATATTATATTAAACGTTTATATTATATTATAATTATACATAAAAAGCACATCGCGATAGCTGAGACGTTTACCTTAATTATTTAATTTATAAAAATAATAAAAATTACATTTAAACTATATTTTTTTAACTAACTTTTACATTTACTATAGTGCTTGAACTGTAGGTCAGAACATCAAAACTCTTCAAATCCTGATGAGAGGCATTCATCGTAGCAAAATTTATTGTAGGAAATTGGAATATATGTAATATGACTTTTCTCTTCCTTGACATTTTCTGAAAATTCAAAAACGTCGTAGATTTAGAAATGCCAAAATTGAAATCCGCCGTGAATTTTGACAAGACCTGAACTGAGGTGAAAGTGAAAGTGAAAGTGAAATTACAGAATCGCCTCCCTGGCAAAGAATAAAATTTCATTCCACAATCCCGCGAGAGATTGTAACAAAAGCCAGAACTTGTTCTAGGTAATGAATAAACCTGTAATTCCTTTCCTCGAGTTCTTCAATTCACGTCGGGGTTAATCCTATCTAGCGGTCGCGTTTTAGGGGTGCTGCACAAGAGAGATTAAATCCTACGCTTCCTGCCTTGATTCCCAATAAGGTGGGCACCTTCGCAAACAGGGCTGCCACTCGCTAGCCCCAGAAGAGGGCCAGAGAAATCTGAGTCGTAGTTCGGGGCGTCAATTGATGTCGTGCTCGCTGGTACGAGATATACAGGGGCGTTGGGCGCCACATTGTTTCAACACAATATCACCCCCGACTACCAGAGGGATCCACTGGAGACCCTCGCAGCCTCGTTATTTTAATCATCCCCCATTTTATATCCGCAACACTCAACTCTCAGCCCTTCGGCATCGCATTGGTCGCGAATATACGGGCGAACGATATAGCGTCCCTGTGTCTCTCATAATTTCATTCAAGTTACTTACCTGTTAACGATTTTCGTGATAAACCGATTATTAAACGACTACCAGTCAGTGGTGCTATTATGGATACAGGGGAAAATTCTCCCGTATTAGAAGCTGTAATTCTGACAAGTAAAGTAAGGGAACTGTCACACGCCGATTTTAATGAAACTTGGCAGACTTGTAGAACTAGGAAAAATAAGTAACACGTATATTTTCATATCGGCCCATAAACAATTTTAAGGGTAGAAACTATCCCTCAGAAAAACGAAAACCACCCCTCGCGTGCAACAAAAAGGAGCCATATTGGATTTTCCATTTTGAATTTCGTAATTTTGACCTCAGATTTGAATTCAGCGATGAAAAAACCTTTTACAAGCATTTTAACTCCCCAATCACCCGACTCATTAAAGTAGAAAAACGGAAATCACCCTTTGCGTGCAACAAAAAGGCGCCATATTGGATCCGCCATCTTAAATTTCGTAATTTTGACTTCAGATTTGAATTCAGCGACATCGAATACCCCTTAAAAGCATCTCACCTATTGAATTAACAGACTTGCTTCCACTGAAAGGTAAAAAACACCCTTTATATATGAGGGGTAGTTTCTACCCTTAAAATTGTTTATGGGCCGATATGAAAATATACGTGTTGCTTATTTTTCCTAGTTCTACAAGTCTGCCAAGTTTCATTAAAATCGGCGTGCGACAGTTCCCTTACTTTACTTGTGAGTGCAAACCGGCCATTTCAGATTTTTAGAATAAAAAGCGAGATAGTTTTTTATATTGCAGATACATTATTCTTCGTATCAATATCTCCCGTGTAGAAATTTCCAAACCTGGCCCAGATCGGTGATGAAACGTTCGGCACGATCGGGCCAGGTCTGGGCCTGGTCGGGCCGTGTGTTTCATCCCCGGTCTGACCCGTGTGGAAAATTGTCATGGCGTTGTACTGTTTCTGTGCAGTCCGCCTTGAGTCTATATTGGCGCGGAACAGATTGACTGTACAGTGGCTAGACTGGGATGTAACGTTTGGATCGACTAGTTTCTAGACAGTTTAGCTATGTAGATGCTATATAATGTTCCTATACATATCTAGTTAACCTTATAGGAATTTAGAGTCCACAAAAAATGTAGAATCTACAAAAAACAATTATTAATAAAAAACATAGTTTATTAGCAGTTATATTATGGATATACTTATAACTAATCGATATTGGTAAATTTTAACGCATATATAACAAATAAAATTTCGCACGCAACGCGAGGGGGAATCGAACGCACGACCTACGGGATGCGAGTCCAGCTACCTAACCATTACCCTAAACTCTCGAGATGGTGGTCTCACATTTTTTCCAGGGTATACTCAGTAACACACACAGATCAAATCTCGTCTTGAGATAATTTAATCAAAAAACACACCTGTGTGAGTTAACATTAAATAAAATATGTACCTATATGAAATTTTAAATATTTTTCATATTCACTTTCACAAAAAGTAAAAGTGTAATATTAATTGATCGAAAATAATATTTTATGGCGAGAACGAAAATCTTTTGCAAGAAAAAAACATGCTAAAAAAAATTTGTGGCACCACTTTTAATATGAGTTATGTCAAATTAATACAACAAATAAAATCGTAGAGAACAGTTCCATATTTTTCAGATGTATATATTAAAAAAAAAAAAAAAACCAATTAATTAGTTCTGAAATGTCTTTTGCTAAACTATATTTTCTTTTCATTTTCTAAGACCGAAAAGTCATACTATCTAATGCCAAGACAAAAGTTTGACATATTTACTGTATCGAAATTGCCTCTTACTTCTGTGTCGCAACTAGACAGTCTAACTTGACAAAGGTTCAACCATAGCAAAACTACACAGTGCCAAGCTCGGGCCAGTATAGTATTACTGTATACAGTAGGGCGTGAGAAAAACTGTACTGGTGATGCATGATTCAAGACCGCCATGACAATTTTCCACACGGGGAAACCCCCCGATCGGGGCCATAGCAAAATTTCTACTCTGGCTAATTTATATTTTTTGTTATTTAGAATCTATGCTAGATTAGGGTACCTATATATTAGCTTCACATGTAAAAAGTATGCAACGACATTTCAGGATATTGCAATGACTTTGTAGAAAATTTCACTGACTTCAGGAAATTTCAAGAAAATTCTAGCGATTTCAAATTTCAGGTGAATTCATTTCTGTTCATGTGAATTCATGTGACTTTATTCAAATGACTTTATTCAAGTTCAAATTACTTCAGATAATCCAAGAGATTGAAGACGATTGAAGTGAATTCATCTATATTCACTGACTTCGGGAGATTTCACTGAATTAAAGTCACTGGAAGTCATTCAAATTTTCCTGATGTTACTTAAAATTTCTTAAAGTTATTGAATTTTTTTGAAATTTGGTGTAATCACAAATGATCGTAAATTATTTTTAGTGATTTTAGGTGATTTTAAGGAACTTTGAGTGTTTTCAAAGGATTTTATAAAATTTAAATTGATTTTAGAGATTTTAAAGGAAATTTGAGGCGATTAATTTGTAATTCGCGCGATTTTGTATGGTTGCGAGAAGAGCGACAATTCCATTAGGCTATCACCTATTACGTATGTTAATTAAGGGGGGGGGGGTAAATCGACATCTGAGGAGACGAGCGAGCTAAGAACGATTGGCTGAATACTATATTAATACATTTGAGTAATTAAATTAATTATTTAATTACTCTAATCAATTAATGATTTAATTAATTAAATTAATTATGTAAGTAATGATTTTCTTCAAAGGAAGCAAAGTGCTCATTGAATGAGCACAAAAGTTGATACAACTTCACAGCTAATAGTTAAAGAATTTCGAGTGATTTTAAAGTATTTCAAGGCATTTCAAAGGATTTTAAGTGATTTCAAATACTTTTAAGGTATTTCAAAAAATTTTAAGTAATTTTACAGATTTTCAAGGGATATTTTTAGTGATTTTTAAGATATTTGTGAAATTTTAAAAGACTTAAAATAATTCTGCTTTGCTTAGGGAACATAAATCATGCTAAACTTGATCTTCGCCGACTAAAATCGAGATTTCAGTGTAATTCCAGAAAATTTTAAGGTGTTTCAAAGAATTTCACGGGATTCTAAGTGATTTTTGCGTTTCTTGTGTAATTTTAAAAGATTTAAAATAATTTTAACTGGTTTTTAATAATTTTATTTGATTGTAAATAATTTTCAAGCTCCAAATGTCTTTACATATTTTAGAAGAGTTCAATGATTATTAAAAAAAAATTATAATCATGTGGAAAAGTCCGCATTCGTCTATTTTTCCCGTTTAATTAATTTTAAGACAGGAGAACAATTTACCATTTACATTGACGCTCAATGGGTGTATTTCTGTAATAGTCACTTCTTTATATGATGCGACATTCTATTCGAATTGCTTAACCCGTTCAGACATTTTGGGTTTCAATTTTACAGTTAGTTTCAATCCATTTGCCAAAAGGATTGAGTTTTCGTTGTCTGGATCGTTTCACCTCACTCAATTGAAATGAAGTTAAAGTTGTTACAATAGTATAGTTTTCAACAATGTTCACCGAGAGGGATGTCAGCTAGTATTCAGAATGGACCTTTCAAATTTGTTAACAACAAATAATGAAAACAATTTCAATCACAATAGAAGATAGGAAATTATTACAAATCTATGAAATAATGTAATGCAATTATATTATAGTTAATACGAGTAATAAGACAGTATTAAAAATACAATTCCAGTTAGGGATCGTACTTAAATTACGTAACAGCTCAAAGGGGGGGAGGGGTCAAGAGATTCCGTTACGATTTGTTATGGAAGGGGGGGGGGGTATTTCAGTCATGTAACATACGTAATTTTTGGAAATTCGCAAATTAAACAAATATTATTCGGTATAGGAAGATTTTTAAGGAAAAATAGTTTAAGTATTTTTGTTCCGAGAGGTTTATATACATGTTTTATAAATATTGATTTATATTTATGAATTTTTATATACGTAGAAGTCTTTACCTGCAAAGCATGTAAATACTAAAATACAAATCCTAAAAATTTCCATTAATTTCAAGTCCCATATCATATTATTTCTCGAAACCAAAAATTACGTACAATAAGGGGGGGGGGAGTAAAAATATTTTGTTACGGATTGTTACAGGGGGAGGGGGGGTGCCTGAAAGTAGGTTTAAAGTGCGTTACGTAATTTAAATACGGTCCCTTAATTGGAAAGCTGGAATCCTGGAATTCTTGTTAGGGAAATGATTTCCTTTGCCGCCAGACTTTGTGGATCACAATGGCCATTTCTTTTGCTCATTTTGTAACTCTTCTTACTTTTGTATTAGCTCTTATCTCCCCTCTCTCTTCCTCTCTTGGATTCTTGGTTTAGCCCTGCCAAAGGGAGACTCCCAGCTCCATTATGACATTATGTTCGCGACATTGTCTACCGATGAATGGTTGAACGTTGGCTACATTGTCGAGGCACATTGAGGCCGCTGTATGCCGAGAACGTTAACTCGCTATCGGACCGATAGCGACATTAGCTACAACAGCTTCTCTCACAACGCTTTCCTCGTTCACTCCTTCAGTACTAACAACCTGCAGATTCATTCCCTGTCAAAAAGGCACTTCATTGTTTTCTCATTACCACCATATACGTTACAAAATACTTCCTAACATCCACCTGCTGGTAGCCACTTAAGCCTGAGGAAATTAATTAATTTCCTCAAGCTCTGTTTTCTAAGCACTGAAAAGCGAACAACTCCAAACAATTAAATAAGAAACAGGAGTATATACGGGTTTTTGACCCAGGTTAATAAAAAATTAATTATTGCGTAAAAGTGGAAGTGAATCGGAAAATATAATTATACACCTTCAGGTAAATGTGACTTGGAAACGAGGGTTTGCAGAACAGACTCTTTTTGCAGACATGGGGAGAAATATATATGATTATAAAAATCGATATAATATGAATCGAGGTATAAATTCAACATTTCACTATAGACCTTTTCAATTCAACCATAATTCAAGTCACTACATTGGTAATGAACTTAGTACTTAACAGATAAAGGTAATCTTATCCTTTGACGATTTTCCGATGCCAGTCTCTCATCGACAACAACAGTTGGCGGAATAACAAATTAGTAATTATCGTTGCAGAAAGAAGTGCAATAATCGAGACGTTACTGGAATAATCGAGGTACTGGAATAATTTTGGACAACAATAAGCCTGACAATGAAAGTAACGTGAATCTAGATTACACTCGCTACAACAATTGTTCTCAAAAGAGCGAGAATGGGAGGGGGAGGGCAGAAGGAGACGATAGAGCCAAGACCTATGCAATAGTATTGTCTTCGCGCTTTATCGTGCGACAGTGTTACAACAATGGGAACAAAGCTGGCATTACAACGACTGCCGGGAAGAGAATGGTCTTCTGTATGGAGAAAAAGACAGGAAAGACAGCTCGCAAAAGAACAGCAGACAATAGATTTATAATTAGAAGCTCGTCTCTCCCGAATATTTTATTGAGTGGCGAGTCTTACACTCTAAAATGTTTGTTGAACAAAACCTCGGACCATCCCAGTTTATTCAACATCTCTACTTTACCATTTGCACATAATTTTATAAAAATATCATCGATTCAAGTTTATAGCATTTTTTGCAAAAAATGTTATAATTGTGTTTATAAACTCCGATTAATTGAAAAGTATGTACACACGGACATCTGGATGAAGATCTTCATTCGATCGATCAAACAAACTTGATAAATTATGCAAAAGCTTATGCTGCCCCATTGAACCCCCGAGTACACCTCCACCTCCAGCGACTCACTCTTGGGACGAGAGAGAAGAATCGACAAAAACTGACAGTGGAGCGACCGGCCATTGTTAATCCCCGAGTGGAGACAGTAAACAGCCATTGTGTATCAAACACATTGTTACTCCGCCGTTCAGTTCCTTTTTACGTCGCCACGGTGAATCTGCACCCCCCTCCCCACCACCCACTTTAACCCCCCATTCCGTCGCGATCTTTGTCTGAACCGACAGGTCATTTCCGTACCAACGAACGCGCTGGTATTTGCATCTTAATAATATAAGGTTCACGTTTTGGACATTATGCCACATTTTTTCATTTTGATCATTTAATATCCTGTGTGGAAATTTTGAATTGGCCCCTGCGGGGCCCTACGGAGTCGTTCTTTATTATTTTGACCCAGGAAGGCCCTACAGAAGTTGCCCCTTCTGTGTTGCCCTCATGATAGGGCATTTTTTAAATTTTGGTGTGAGAGTTAAATTTAGTCATTAGCCGTTATAAGAAGTAATTTTGCGGCTACTACCCATGTAGAAATTCCGATCGGGGTTTAGTAGGGCCCTGGCTAGTTTTCTCTATTTATAGTCGGGCGCTGGTCGGGAAAAATGGAGAGAGCCTGACTAGTTCTGTAGCGCTGTTTTAGCCAGGTTCTAGCTAGAACTTCTGAGCAGGCCCTAAC
>CAJFCP010024806.1:15776-32411 GCA_904066005.1 Synergus itoensis | reverse complement strand
CTGCGTACACTCTACAAAAATGCCAGGCACAACCGGACCAAATGTACTATCTCCTTGTCAATCACCGTTCTTTCCTATCTCTTTCAATCCCCACTTCTCTATCTCTTTCTATTTCCGTATATACCCGTCTATTCCTTTCTATTATCTCCATGTCAATCTTAATTCGCTCTTATCTCTTTTAATCTCCACTTCTTTATTCATCTCTATTTCTTCTATTCTCGTCTATAAGTATACCTTTCTATCTTTTTAACCCCACTTTTCTATCAATTTCAATCTCTTCCTCATCCTCATCTATCTCTTTCTATTTTCTTGTCAATTGACATTTATTTCTATGTGTTTCAATCCCCTGATTTCCGTCCCAGCCTATTTATAAAACTATATATTTTTTAATGTGTTCAGGTGCAGTCCCATGTAGGCAGAAAACGTCGGCGTAAGGATTGTGTTCCATGATTGCGTTTTTCGTTGCGTCATAATGAGAGAGAAAGAGGCAGAAGTATACTTTTGTCTTTTTTTCTCTCATTATGACGCAATGCAAAACGCAATCATGGAACGCCGACATTTTCTGCCGACATGGAACTGCACCATTCTTCTCTGTTTCAATTTAACTCTTTTCTATTCAAACTCATCCTTGTTTATCTCATTTCGGTTTAATTATTTCGTTTTAAGAAAGTAGTTATTTGTAAATAATTAATTAAGAGTATATTTGAGGCGTGAACTTATACATATACATATATGCTGACAAGGCATAAAAGATAAGATAGAGGAAAGAGGGGATTGGAATAGATAGGTTAGTGATTGTACTGACAAAGAGATTGAAAGAGATAGACATGCATAGATGAGAGATAGGTTGGGATAGAAATAAGGAGATTAAAAGAGATAGGTTAGTGATCATATGGACAGAAAAAGTTTAAAAAGGCAAAGGTGGTTAGACGAAAGATAAATGAGGAAATTGAAGATATAGATTATAGATATTAACAAAGTGATGAAAAATATAGTTGGATAAATAAGATATATAGATTGGGATAGAGCTCTTTCGAATGAGTGATATTGTTTTTACCACATAATTCCTAAGTCCTTCGTTAGCTCATTGGATTGAGCGTTATTGAACAGCGAACTCGACGCGCGCTGGTTTTCGTCCCTTTAGATGCGGATTTTTCAGCGTTATGTACGTTATTAGTGGTATGATTAGAATAATATGTACAGTAAGTCAAGTAAGAGCGTGTGCAGCATTACTCATAGACCGTAAGTTATGCAAGCCTGAATTTTTTCTATCAGGTTCAGGAATCCTCGTGCTTTGGCGCTTTTATGTAAACATTTCAGTCTGTGTCGATTTTCTGTCAGAGAAACACAGAAACCGCGATGAGGGTCATATACGAGAAACGTTTTGAAGCCGTGTTCCTTTTCACACACCCAATAGGGCCAAAAATGTCGTATGCAATGGCGGACAAGTACATCAAAAAGTCGAGGACGTTTATTGAGAAGTGGGTGAATCGATTCAAAGAGTTTAAAAATGTCGACGACTTTCCAAATCGTGGTTCACAAGGGAAAGTATCCAAAAGGGATGAAAAACAAATCGTGACATTGTTTTCCCGAAATCCTGGCTTGACACTGCGTCAAGGGCAAGCAAAATTGAAGCAAAAAGATCTGGACATATCTCACGAATCAATTTGTAAATTTTTGTGTGCGAATAATTTGAAATGGCGGAGTACATTAAAAAAACCACTGCTCTCTGAAAAACATGCTGCCAACTCTGCACTAACTGGAAACAGGAAAATGGCATTATCACACTTGATTGGCCTTCGCAACCACCTGATGCTAATCCTATCGAAAATGTCTGGGCCTACATCAAGCAGAAGCTTCGAGGAAAACGTGTCTTCACTTTGAAGCAGCTCTCGGCTCTCCCGAGAAATTCGACGCATTTGGAAGGCGCTTCCCATCGAATACGCAGAAAATTTTGTGGATTCTATGCCTCGGAGATGTCAAGCAATAATCGATGCTGGTGGTGATTGGACGCATTATTAACATAATCGCGCATTAACTTGGAACATGTTGAGTATATGTATATGAATAAAAAATTTTTAAATAATTTTTTTTAGAAAGTACGCTGTACACGCTCTTACTTGACAGACTGTATGTACAAAATATTGTAGTTATAAAATTATTATGCACGTTTAAAAAATGAAGATTAATAAGTTTATAAGGGAGAGATAGCCGTAGAGATAGAAAGAAATACAAATTTCTAGCACGGTAGATACAATTAGGGATAGAAAGGAATACAATGTTTATGCGTATTAACAGACTAAGAGATAGAAAGAGACAAATCTTACCAGAAATGTCATACCAGTTATGTATGGATCCTCATGTGTCTAAAACCGGTAATTTTATTCTCTGACATGAAAAGTTGTCAAACACCGATAATGTAGTTTCTGGCAAATATATTATTTCATAAAATTTCAAGAAAATGCAAAACTGTTATTTTTAAAGAAAGAAAGAAATTTTACTTTTTATCCTAATTAGACGAAATTAATTACTTAATTAGTCTCTGAGACTATAACGATGTATTCGATGTTAAATAAAACATGATGCAACGGAAACGTGTTATTTCTTCAAAATTTATATTTTTATCTTATTCAGATTACGTTCCACTTCATATAGATTTGATTAAAATTCGTTTTGCGTAAATGATTAATGATGATGGTTATGGAACAGAAAATTAATATTTTCAAGGTTTGTTCTGATCCACTGATTGTAGCCAAAATGTTGCAAGTTTACAAAAACATCAGGATAGTTTGGATCATGTAGACCTCTTACACTTATTCCAGTCCTAAGGTAAATCGCAGCCAAACAGCCATTAACAGCGAAAGGAGCACCAGCATCATTATGACCACATCTTTTTTGCGGATGATAAGTGCAAATATCCATATCGGATATCTCAAGATGAGGTCGATATGTATTTACACAATCCTGGTGGGCCAGTATGGGTACTTCAATTGATCGTAGTTCTCGAGGAAATGCCGTTCCACGACTGAAATCAGCAAAAGAATTATTATTCATGATGCATATCGAGCATTTACAGATTTCAGGTACTTCATTATAGGAATTTCCTATTCGCTAAACCGTAAAATAATATGATTTTATGTATCTAATACATTCAACTCCCGATATAACCAAACTTGATTCACTGTGCTCGGAGAAATTCCACCGGCCGGCTTTTTCGCCGGAGCGGTTTGGAAATTCTAGAAAGTGCGTCATGGCCATTGTAGGCCATGGCCGAAACGGTGGGTTGGGTCAAGTTTGGTTGGATATATTGGAAGTTGAGCGTATATTTTTTATAACTTACTCAGCGCTTCCACAGTTGTATCCCCAACCACTAATAGTACCAAGTGTACCTGGCTGCAACGATCCCGAATACAGTGCTATGTAATCAGTGTATGCCCCAAACTCAAAAGGTGCATAAACAATGAGCAAGGCAATACCATCCGAAGGTCTGTTTAAATTGGGGTAGTGTCTTCTTATATCTATTACGTTTGTACGGTTACCACGAGTTGTACGTAGAGACCCAGAGGAAACTTGGTACTCCGATACTGCATAAAGTTCGACACATGAAGCAACGGTGATGACAACGTAACGCGACAGAATACTACCCACGCAATAAATACGCCCCTTATATTTAATATGCACAACGTAAGGAACAGAAGTAATCTGAACTACTCTGTCTTCACCCGGTATGCGATTAATAACTCGTTTTTCACGAATGAGAATATCAGATAATCCCTCTGCAAGAATTTGATAAATTAATTTCTCAGCATAATATTTTCTAACAGTTGGGCTTATCAGTTTGATTCCAAAAAAATTTATATGGAACATAATTTTACTTACTAATTTCTTCATCTGGAAAGGTCCCAACAATTCCTTGAGACCAAATTCCACAAAGAATTAATAGAAGCAAGTATATTTTTTCTGGCATGTTATTGTTCACGCGATGAAATTGTAGTTTGCAAATTAAAGCACTTTAGGAGAGATCCAATTAAGGATTGTTATTTGCGCCTGTCTTTTATATTGCTCCTTTCTTTATATCTTTTATTTTTCCCTCGCTTATCTAAAGCAATTTTACAGATAAATAGTGTCATAAAGAAAGACGAAGACATAAACTTGAAGGTAACAAGTTTTATTTACATAATTCTATATGTGTAAAAATCTGCCAAGTGAGCCACCTATTTCTCGATGGTCGAGATTTTTCCGCGGTAATTACTTTTTACGATTCACAAGGATAAATAAAAAATACAATTTAAGCAGTTTGGCGAAATTCAAAATTTTACAATAGTTATTGTTAATAACATTTTTTTGCCTGAATTCGGTCATTATTTATTTTCTATCGATTCGCTGCATGCATTTTACTAATTTTTTTATTGGTCAATGTCGACTAGATACTCTTTCGATAGACATTTTTCTTTTTTACAATAAACGTAATTTGTTGAAAATATTACAATTTGTTTAAACAAATTAAAATAATTATAACTTCTATATCGAATTTTCCCTCCCTAGGGATCACGTGACCTTGCAGCTGGTGGGAGGGCTTAAGGGTCTCTACGGGCTGCCACTTCGGGAACTGCGAACCAGAAGAACTGGGCTGCGAGGCCCAGGGACTCTGGGGAACAGAGAGGTTGGCAGTCCGTGGGATCTGAACAAAGGAGCGATCCTTCTGGAAGGAATCGGCCACACCTCTAAGAATAGTGAGGGCGCGAGTCCTCTGGCCCCCAAACTAAGATGTGACCAACAGTGTCGAGGGTTGAATGGCACCAGGGTTACCAAAATCCGCCCCTATCGCCGGCGAGGGGGAGCTGTCTTGAACAGGTGCCTGCTCGTTGGTGATGGGGACGGGGGTGTCTAACGTTGGATTCGGGAAACCAGGCCGAACCCCGTATTATAATAAGCCTCATCCATGTATGCGGGGCTCTGCATGGATGGAATACTGCTTCCCTAGCTGTTTGTGGGATTCATATGGCCCGTAAAAATAAAAAACCTGAAAGCTCCAAAGCGGGGCCTTCAGGGGAGGGCCCTCAAAGCAGGGGGGCTCTTGTGGGGGGCCCTCTCAGGAGGGCTCTGCTAAAGGGCTCTCAGTTGTAAAAAATCCGCTAGGAGGGGGCTCTTTAGAGGGCACCCTCCGGGTGGTTGATGATGTGGGGCAGCGCCTCACGGACACAGGGCCTCTCTTATGCCCAGGTGGTCGATAGTGCACTGACGAGGGTGATCGTCGCGGCGGGCTACCCAGAGGCCTGTTTGACTTTGAGGGAGTTGGACAGGCTGAGGGTGCAAATTGCGAAAGAATTTTAGAACATCATTCAATCGTTGATTCCAAGCTCTACTGCCCTGCTTCAGTCCATACATAGCTTTACGTAGACGACACACTTTGGTTTCTTGACCCTTCACAACAAGACCCTCAGGTTGCTGCATATACACCTCTTCGGCGAGATCCCCATGAAGAAAAGCTGTGACAGCATCAACGTGATCCACGTCAAAGTCGTACTTTGCTGCTAATGCAAATAGTACTCTGACTGTTCCGTATCGAGCTACGGGAGAGTTCGTTTCTTCGTAGTCGACACCTTTCTTTTGTGAACATCCTCGGATGACTACTCGAGCCTTGAAGCGTTCTATTTCACCATCGGCATTCCTTTTCGTTTTGAAGATCCATTTAAACGTGATTGCTTTCTTATTTGGTGGTAAATCCGTTAGAACCCATGTGTTGTTCTCCATAAGTGACTCGTATTCGTTTTCTATTGCCTTTAGCTATTGTTCTCTATCAGAACGTTTTAACGCTTCTTCTATCGTTGTCGGATCATTTAGAGAAACACTGGTATTATACAATATGTAGTCATCGAAATTTTTCGGTTTCGGGATGCGGCTAGATCTTCTTGCAGCCTCTTCTTGCACGTGACCATCTTCCTGTGACTGATCAGATTCCACATCGTCTGAATTGCTAGATTCTTCTTTAGAGAGTGTGTGGTAATTTTCAGTATCGGAATTGTCTTGGTCTGACGATGCCCTCACTTGATCATGGTCTTCTCTGAAGTGTTCTTCTCCCTCACTTGAAGAATTGTCATTTTCGGGAAGAATCATGTTTTCTTCAAAATTAGTTATAAGAAGTACGAATTTCTTTGATATGACGTTTTCTGCTGAAATTGAATCTGAGCTTGAGCAATTTTCTTCAAAAAAAATTACGTCACGAGATTTGATTATTTTCCCTTTTTCAGTATCCCAGAATCGATACCCCTTCGAATCTTCATAGTATCCCATAAGGAAACATTCACGGGATTTTGGATCCCATTTCTTGCGCATTTGTTTTGGGATATGAATCATAGCTTTGCTGCCAAAAATCCTCAGATGTGCAAGGTCTGGTTTGGTATTTGACCATGCCTCTTCAGGCGTTATTCCATCTAATCCTTTGACTGGAGAATGATTTATAAGGTACACTGCTGTTGAAAGAGCTTCTGCCCAGAATTTAGTCTCCAAAGCAGCATCTTGCAGCAGACATCGTGTTTTTTCAACTATGGTGTGATTCATCCGCTCTGCAAGTCCGTTTTGCTCTGGCGTGTATGGAATAGTGGTTTGGTGCCTTATACCATTTTTCTTCAAAAATTCTGATAGTTTTTTATTGATGTACTCACCCCCGTTGTCAGTTGGTAAAATTTTCAGTTGGTGATTGCTTTGTTTTTCTGCGTAAGTCTTAAATTCTTCAAACGAGTTAGTCACTTGATCTTTTGTCTCAAGAAAGTAAATGAATACCTTTCTCGAATAATCATCGATAAATGTTAAAAAATATCGTGATCCTCCAATTTTATTGACGTCACCTCCATGGGGCCACAGAGATCTGAGTGAACTAACTTTAGGCATTCACCACTTCGATTTGTACTTTGTCGGAAAGGCAATTTGTGTTGTTTCAATTTGGCACAAGTTATGCATGCTTCTGGACTAGGATTCTTGTAGTTAACACCTGTAACATCCCAGTGGGCACAAAATTTGGCGACGTCTTTACGACATCCTTACGACATTTTTCCGACATCGTAAAGACATCCTATGTCCATGTCGTAAAAATGTCGTAACGATATCGTAGAGACGTCGCCAAATTCTATGACGTATTTACTATATCGTAAAGATATCTTAACAACATGGACATAGGATGTCTTTACAATGTCGTAAAACTGTCGTAACGATGTCGTAGACGTCGCTAAATTTTGTGCCCACTGGGATAACCTTGTATTAAAAGTTTCATGTTATTGCGATTCATGTGTCCTAATCTTCGGTGCCAAATTTCTGCCTTGTGCTCTGAACTAACATAATTTACCTTTTGAACGGATTGGAGTAAGCGATACATATCATCATTCTCAACTACTCCTTTTGCTATAATTTTACCATTGATGTTCACTGTATCTTTTATATTTTGACATTCTTTGTCATCAAAAATTAAACTGTGCCTTTTTTTGGCAATCTTACTGACGGATAATAAATTTGCAGAAATTTCTGGTACGTGTAGAACTTCTTCAACTCGAACAGTATCCGTAGTTTGATTTTCAGCGATGATCTGCAAATTGACGTCACCTATACTTGAGACTAATATTTTATCTTTCTTAGCAACAAGAATTTCTTCTCCGGAAGGTTTTGATTTTTCCATCATCCAGTGATAATTCATGGTAACATGTGCCGTAGCACCAGAGTCGATATACCAGTTTTCTCTTGATACTTGCCTTTTGGACAAGCTTTAGATATGTGTCCATATTCATTGCATGAGAAGCAACGTGGACCACGATATTTTCCATTAAATTTACCTTTCTGAGCTTTTGTATGTAGGGCCGTCTCGGAATTCGTCGTTTTTCCCGAACTGTCAATTTTAACGACCTGAAAAAGTTTGGTTTTTATCGCGTCTCTCGTTATCGGAGTACCTGAGCTTTTCGAGTCCCATAATCAGCATCGGTTTATCTTCTGGAAGTCCTGCAAACACCAAGGAACCTATCCATTTGTCATCAACCTTGAAACCTATACCGTTTAGTTTATGCGCTGTTGTGATTATTGTATTTATATATTCTTCTACTGATGTACAATTCCATAATTTCGTCGTGGTAAGTATATTTATTAACCCGACGCGTCGCGTTGTTAATCCGGAATCTTCGAATGCAGTTTTTAATTTGTCCCATGCCTGTTTGGCGGAATCAGTGTCTTGCACATGTACATAATTTACTGTGTCAATCGAGAGAATAATTTTAGCGCGAGCACGTTTGTCTTTTTTCACATTGGCTGATGCAACGGGATCCCCAGTTACAGAATCCCACAGATCTTCGTGTTCAAGATACGTTTGCATGACAAATTTCCATGTATTATAATTTTCTCGACCTTGAAGTTTTTCTATCTGAGGTAGAGAATTCGAAGATGAACTGGACATTTTGGGATATGTAAACGGATCTCACACAGCAAGCTAACCTCACTTTTTATTTCATATAGTTTTCACGGAATCAGAACAATATAAAAACGAATTTGCACTGTACTCGTTTTTTTTTTTTTTGATCTTTGAGAACTACAAAAATTTGCGTTGTCCTGGGCCCATAACCTAATGGGAAAAACAACAGTTAGAGAATGAAATAAAACTTATATTTGTCGTATGATGCTTACATCAGTAATCGAATTGTAACTAACACTACTATATCATAGACAGAAAAAAACAGAGTCCATATTACACTGTGCTCTAGAGACGATAAACAAAACTAAAATGAGTTCTCTTTAAATTCAAATCTCAATAGGTATATTATTGTCTTCCCAAGAAAATAGTAATATCACATCTGGAAAAATCTCAAAATGCTCATTTCAATAAAATGAAGGAAGCAGTGAGTGAGGGCGAATTCATTGTTACTTTGGATTTTGCCGAAAATTACACCTGACAAGTACAAGATGCCGTTCAGTCCCAGCACTGGGCTAATGTGCAATCAACGTTGCACCCTTATGTTGTTTATTTCAGGGACAATAACGAAATAAAAAATCTTAATTATGTTATCATTTCGGAACACGTACATCACGATGCAAATTCACTACATTTGTTTAATTCTAAATTACTCGCTTATTTAAAAACAAAATTCGAAAGAATTTTGGGGCCAAAGCCGAATGGAATTTTTTGCCACTTCACATGGAAAGGGCGCGTGCGACGGAATCGGCGGTAAAGTTAAAAGACATGCTTTCCGATCTGGTTTACAGAATAAATGCATTACGACACCGAAACTTCTGTATGAAGGGGCAAAAACATTCTTAAAAAAAATTGAATTCGATTTTTCTACAACAGGAGAACATTCTGTACATGACGAGACCTTGAAAGCTCGATACACCATGGTAAAGACGGTAAAGAATACTCGGCAGTACCATATTCTTACACTCCGGTTGATGATAGTAGAGTTTCTTGTAAAATATTTTCTGCTTCATTTTTTGCTTCGATTGACCTGAAACTGAAATTTTCATACAATAATCTTGAAATGTACTTTCAAATAAAAAAAAATTCAAAAAAAAAAGTTTAAATACCTAACCCCTCCCCTTAAATAACGCGTCACAGTTATAAATGAAAATCAAATATTGAGGTGTAAGTAGGTTTCCTGCATGGAATTTTTCAATAGGTATGTATATTTTTATTTGGTTCGGATTACGTTCTTTTTCGTAATTCTTATACATTTGATTAAAATTCGTATTGTACAAATGATTACTGATATTGTCTATGGACTTGCAAATAACTGTTTTGAATGTTTGTTATGATCCATTGATTGTATGCAGAATGTTGCAATATTATAAAAACATCAGGATAGTTTGGATCATGCTGACGTACTAGTCCAGACCAAAGGCGAACGCCAGCTAAGTAACCATCAACAACTAGAGGAGCACCACCATCATTATGACCACAGTGTTTTTGTGGATCGTAAGTGCAAACATCCATATCGGTTATCTGAAAACGACCTCGATATCTATTTACACAATCTTGATGGGCCATTATGGGTACTTCAATTTTTCGTAGTCTCAATGGGTGATCCGTTGCACGACTGAAATCAGGAGAGGATTTAGTTATAGTGGTGCATATCAAGTATTTCCAGATTTCATTTATTTGAAGTTTTGCAAATTGAACCGTAATAAATTATGATTTATGAATTGAATACATGTATTGTTGATAACTTACTCTTGATCTCCACAGTTGAATCCCCAACCACTAACAGTACCAACCATACCTGGTAGCAAAGGTCCCGAATGCAGTTCTATCGGCCTAGTGTATATTCCATATCCAAAAAATGGATCAACAGTGAGCAAAGCAATACCATCCAAAGGTCTGTTTGGATGATTGCCATAATGTTTCTTTATATCTGTTACATTGTGACGGGTACCACGATTTGAACGTGGTGACGCAGAAATAACGTAGAATAACTGCGATGATTCGTTCCCAACACACAAAGCACTGGTGATGACAAGGTAATGAGACATAATACTACCCACGCAATGAATACGCATATCATATTTAATATGTACAATGTAAGGAACATCCTTAATCTCTATTGGTTTATCTTCACCCGGTATGCGATTAATAACTCGTTTTTCTCGAACGAGCAAATCCGATGATTCATCTGCAAGAATTTGATAGATTAATTTCTCACCCTTTTGGAAGTAAAAAGATAGAAAATCTTCCTATTTGAATCTTTTTCAATCTTCAGGATTGAAATAGAATGGAAAAATGAATCCAAATGTATCCATCCCTATCCATGCCAATCTATTTTTATTTTTTCTTTAAATCTACAATAGTCTCGTTCCATGTCTATCCCTGGCATAATCATTTGAATCCTTACCTAACTCATATACACACTTATAATTTCTAATCTCTTCTAATCTATCTGTATCCGTCCTTGTATAATTATTTCAATCATTGTCTATTTCTCTTTAAGTATACTACCAAGTCTATCCATTTTAATCTTCACTATTTCTATCCATCTCTATCCTTGTATAGTCTTTTCAATCCATACCTTTATATCCACATTTATCCACATATAATAATTTCAATTCTTCTCTACCTCTCTTGAAGTATACTACCAAGTCTATTCATTTCAATCCTCACTATTACTATTCATCTCTATCCTTATAAGATTCTTTTTAATCCTTTCTTATATCTTTCGAAGTGATAATAATAATTAATATTACTTGATAAATAATAATTAATTATTACTTACCAAGTCTATCCTTTTCAATCCATACCTTTATATCGACATCTATCCACGTATAATAATTTCAATAATTCTCTATCTCTATTGAAGTATACTATCAAGTCTATTCATTTCAATCTTTACCATTCTATCCATCTCTATACTTGTATAGTCATTTCAATCCTTTCCTATCTCTCTTGAAGTGTACCCTGTGGGCACAAAATTTGGCGACGTCTTTACGACATCGTTAGGACATTTTTATGACATCGTAAAGACATCCTATGTCCATGTCGTAAAAATGTCGTAACGATATCGTAAAGACGTCGCCAAATCCTATGAAGTCCTTACGACATCGTAAAGACATATTAACGACATGGACATATGATGTCTTTACGATGTCTTTAAAATGTCGTAACGATGTCGTAAACACGTCGCCAAATTTTTTGCCCACTGAGGTATTACCAAGTCTATCTTTTTCAATCACTACATTTCTATCTATGTCTCTCCTTAATCTAATCGTCTGAATCCTTTTCTATTCTTTTTACAATCTACTAGGAAGCCTATCCTTTTCAATCCATACCTTTATATTCACATCTAGTTGTAAAAGGATAGAAAGTGAATTTGAATTTTTGAATTTGAATGTATGGTCACCCCAACGGAACAAAAAACGCATATTCGCTGTGTACAATTTGCAAAAAGGCTTCCCGCTTTGAGTACCATCTCTTTCAGTATCACTTCAGCCCCTGCTGCAAAAAAAAAATAAAAATAAAAAAATAAAAATTGTTAAACAATTGCTAAGCTATTTGACAACTTTCCTGCATTGATTCTAGGTATTTGGGATTGAATTCAAGTATTTTTCGAAACCCTGAAATGCGCCATTCAAAATTTAAACGCAAAAAAACAGAGTGGGGTGTACACACACCCCACGTTGTACTATATGTCCCACGATTCCACATTGTACTCGGAGGGTTAACCCCTTCGTTGGCATTGACGCTTTTAGGCGTTACATTTTTTCGTGCCCTGCGTGGCATTGACGCATTTTGTCGTCAACTAGTTTTTTCATATTTAACTTGCTTCAAATTGAAATTCGAGTCACACTCGGAGGTTTTCGGGTACGCTGAATCCGAATCTGTAGTAAAAATTCAGAAATTAAAAATGGCGGCGTCAATATGGCGGACGCAAGTATGAAATTTCATGAAATTTTAATGAAAATTGATACCCAAGGGTTTTCGGGTACGCTGAATCTGAATCTATAGTCAAAATTCAGAAATTCAAAATGTCGGCGTCAATATGGCGGACGAAAATATTAAATTTCACCCAATTTAAATGAAAATTGATACCCCGGGGTTTTTGAGGTCGCTGATTATGAATAGCTGCATGCCTGACATACAATACAATAAACAACAAAACAAAAAAGGACAAATGGAGTGTTAAACCTAACCATTGCAGCCTCCTCATGGCGCACTCCGGGGTTGTGAAGAAATTTACCCGCTAATGCAGAGGGTCACAAAAAGTAGCTATACCAATTTTCGAAAATTGTTGTTGACATTAGTTAGTGCGAAAAATATTTTTCAAACTCAATGCAGATTCATTTTGGATCTGATCATATTAGTCAGCAACTAAAAGAACCAACAGATATAGATTTTCCTTTCAATCAAGCCATTTTTCTTGTTTTCGTCCGCCATATTGGGTCCGCCATTTTGAATTTTTAAATTTTGACTTTGGATTCGTAATCAGCGCTCTCGAATACCTGTTGGTATGAATTTTAAGAAAAAAAAATTTCCTGAACAGTTTGGGCACTTTTTGTCGAATTCCCTCTGCCAACGAAGGGGTTAAAGATTGATATGGAAAGGAAAAATGATTCCAAATGTGTCCATGCCAATCTATATCCATCTCTTCTTTAATCTGCAATAATCTCTTTCCTTTTGAATCTCAATCTTTCTATCTTTTCTTATCCTTCGTTTACTGCCTTGTTTCTCCACTGCCGTGCATATCTGTTTCAATCCCAACATTCCTATTCATGTCTATCCTTTATCTAATCATTTGAATCCTTATCTATCTCTTTTACACCCTTATCCTTTTCAATCTCTACTAATCTATCTATATCTATACTTGTATAATCATTTCAATCTTTTTATATTTCTCTTTAAGTCTACTACTAAGTCTATCCATATCAATCTTTACCATTCGTATCCATCTGTATCCTTGTATAGTCTTTTCAATCCTTTCCTATTTCTCTTGAAGTCTATCGATTTCAATCACTACATTTCTATCCATGTCTATCCTTAATATAATCATCTCAATCTTTTTCTATCCTTTTTACAATCTACTAGGAAGCCTATTCTTTTGAATCCATACCTTTATATCCATATCATCCACGTATAATAATTTCAATCCTTCTCTGAATCTCTTGAAGTATACTATTAACCCTTTGCACTCCGTGCCATTCGAAGTCCATTTAAAATGTCCCATGAGAGGGGACAGCGGAGTGCAAAGGATTAAGTCTATCCATTTCAATCTTTATCTTTGTATCTACATCTAACTTTGTTGGATCACTTTAATACTTTTTTATCTCTCTAGAAGTAGATATACTACCGAAAACCCCGTCCTTTTCAATCCTTATTCTTCTATCCATATCTATCCTTGTACAATAGTTGCAATCTTTTTATACCATATATATTTTTCTATTTCTACCTGCCTAATAATTTCAACACTGTTGGGTCTCTTTTCGCAATTTGAATTGCCTTTAAAATCTAAAATCCTGAAACAGTCATGAACCTGTTGATAGAGAAAGAAAGCATGAGCTCGTGGGTCGTGTGGTGGGGGCCGAAAAATCTCACGTTCTGAGATCACTGAACCAAATTAGTGTTAGAAAATAAAAAATAAAAGGAATATGATAGAGACAAAAGGGGTCTGATAGGGATAGATTAGTGATTATACTGACAAAGAGATTGAAAGGGATAGAGATGAATAGACAAGCAATAAATGAGGAGATATAAGACATAAGTTATAGATTTACCAAAAAAGATTGAAAAGGATAGAGTTAGATAAACAAAGCATAGATTGGGATAGATTAGTAGAGTTTAAAAAGGATAAGCGTGTAAAAGAGATAAGTAAGGATTCAATTGATTAGATCAGGGATAGACATGGATAGGAAAGTAGGGATTGAAAATGATATGCACTGCAATAGATTGCGAAAAGGATAGAAAAAGATTGGTGTAGTTAGACACTGAATAAAGAAAGATTAGCGCGGATAGATGGAGGATAGGATATTATTGGCGAAGATAGACGAAGGATACAGAAAGATCGAAACATTGAGATTCAAAAGGAAAGAGATTATTGTAAATTAAAGAAGGGATAGAAATAGATTGGCATGGATAGGGATGGATACATTTGAACTCATTTTTCCTTTCTATTTCAATTCTGAAGATTGAAAAAAATTCAAATAGATAGACTTATGTTTTTATTTCCAAAAGGACAATATTTTCCGATAAATTTACATAGAATATAATTTTACTTACTAATTTCTTCATCTGCGAATGTTGCAATAATTCCTGGAGAACAAATTGCACACAGAATTAACAGATGCATGTATAATATTTTTTCTGTCATGGTTTAGTCAGGCGATCCAATTATATTCTTTTAACTTATTGTGTTACCACTAACAGTACCAAGTATACCTGATAGTAAAGGTTCCGAATATAATTCTATGTGATTAGTGAATGTTCCTGGTTAGTTCAGTACCCATTTGGGGAGATTTATTTGCGTCACTCTTTTATATCGTATCATAAAAAACGATGAAGACACATTTGGCGGTAACAAGTCTTATTTTTACAGATCCACACTAAATCTTAGACGATGTTTCAAATATTACGTCACGGTGACGACTTGGTTCCCTTTATCGATGGGGATAATTTCAAGGATTGAGTGTACATGTCGGGTGGATTGCTTAATATTTACTGATTTTAATTATTCATGACCTGTGTTGGCTTTATTTACAATTATTTACATTTAATAATCTGTTGTTATAATCCGTCGGTGAATTGAGTAATAGCTTACGGATAATTAAAAGAAACACCAGAGGAAAGGATAAGAATCATATAATTACAGAAGAAGCAACGAGGAAGTGACTTGATCTTGGTTTTCGGAAACCGCTCCGTGCGTAATGTTTTTATCAATAGAAATAGGCCCAAAAGGTTGTTTAGTAAAAAGTTAACTTAAAAAGTTGTCAAAAACAATTTACTTTCTAGTAGTTATATTATTATTTCATAAAAATTCAAGAAAGAAGCAAGCAAAACTTATTTATTCCTTTTTGAAAAAAGGAATTAATTCCACTTTTTATCATACTTAATTAGACGTAAAGGCTTTATCTCTGGGACTATAAAGATCTACTTTAAACTCAAATATTTGACTCAAATATGATGCAACAAAAGTTAAGTGATTTATTCTATTCCGCAATGTTTAAATATATATTTTTTAAACATTACGCACCTCAGGATAGCAAAACATAAATTATGGTATTGTTTCTTCAAAATGAATATTTTTGTTTTATTTATATTACGTTCCACTTCATATACATTTTATTCAAACTCGTTTTGCGCAAATTAATTAATGATGTTGGTTACGGAACTGTAAATCAATGTTTTGAAGGTTTGTTCTGATCCATTGATTGTAGGCAGTATGTTGCAACATTATAAAAATATCAGGATAGTTTGGTTGAAGTAGACCTCTTATAAATATTCCAGTTTTAAGGTAAATGCCAACCAAATAGCCATCAACAGTTAAAGGAGCCCCACCATCACTATGACCACATTTTTTTTGTGGATGATAAGTGCAAATATCCATATCGGTTATCTCCACATGAGGTCGATATGCATTTACACAATCCTGATGAGCTATTATGGGTACTTCAATTGATCGTAGATCGAAAGGATGTACCGTTCCACGACTGAAATCAGGAAAAGATTTATTTTTCGTGATGCATATCAAGCATTTCCAGATTTCAGGTACTTGACTATAGAAATTTCTTATTCACTAAACTGTAAAATAATATGTTTTTATGTATTTACTATATTCAGCTTCCGATATAACCAAAATTCCCTGATGGAAGTAAAGAAATAGAAATCCTATCCCTTTCTATCTCCTTCTATCTCTAAGATAGAAAGGAATAACGATTTTTTATCCCTTTCTATCTCTCGCCTATCCCCTTTGTCTCCCTCTATCTTCAGTTCAATCCACATTCACGCTTATCTCTTTGAATCTCCTCTTTTCAATTCCTTTCTATCTCTTGTCTATCCTCTCTATCTTTTTCTATTTCCATTTAAATCCACATGTAACGATCTGTTTTTGTTATAAGAGGATCTTATTCTCTACACGGAAAAAAATTTGGTGCAGTTGCTGCCCCTGTAGATACAAATGCTGCGTTTAA
>CAJFCP010024804.1:9124-40376 GCA_904066005.1 Synergus itoensis | reverse complement strand
CGGGGCCTCGAAAACATCAAAATAACGGGTTTTTAACCCTTTTAGGTTAGAATATCTCGAAAACTGAGTGTGCTGGAATTTTTCTGAGGTCGGATTCGGATTCAGCGCAGCAAAAGCCTTCGGGTATACTAGGTCTGGTCTCTGGTTCCGGACCTTTGTCAAATTTTGTCGGCCTGTGTTATTTTTATTTTACTATGAAATGAAAAAGTAATAGTTCGAAGACCATTTATTAATACAAAATTGATTATTTAACACTTATTTAATACAAAATATTGACAAAAAATCACTTAGATTGTTTTTTACTTCGCAACGTTGTCTTTTTCAATTCGCGTGTCGCTTTTTTTTCACGAATCGATTCTCGCTTTGCAACTCTTTCTGAAATTTCTTTGCAAAGTTTTTCTTTTACTGGGGAATCAGTTAAAATCACTGTTTTTCTCGTTCTATTAAACATTTTTTTACCTTTCCGCGGCTCTGCTTTTGGGAACGGAAGAATTTCATGGGGTTCAATAAACGATGCTGCTTTTTTTGCGTTTTGTGTTTCTTTTGAGGAAACTGATTGCAATGATTGTAAAGGTGGGCGATTCGTAACTTCAGAACATGAAAAATCTTCAGAGATGAATACGTTTCGATTGAAGGGTGAAATTTCTGATTTTTCAAATCCCTTTTTGATATTTCTTGGGGTAAAGGCCAACTCGTATGCACTTCCAAATAATTGAGCAATCTCGTAAATTGTGATCGTTTTTCCTAAAGTAAAAACAACATTATAAAAAACGTAGAAAGCAGTGAGTTATCAATACCATTCATGTTATATGATATAGGTACCGGGATGACTTTTCATCCATCCACTACAAGCTTGATCGTAAAATTTCTTCAGAGATTTGTAAACGCTTATGTCCAAGGGTTGTAATTTGTTGGAAGTATGAGGTGGTAGAGTCAAGAGCAGAATGCCATTCTCTTTGCAAAAATTGAGTACCGAAATAGAAATGTAGGATTCATGATTGTCGAAAATTAATAGGACTTTATTTGTCACGGATGATCTCACGTGACCATGAAAATGACGAATAACTTGTTCGAAAATGTCACTTGTCATCCAACCACTTGGATTTGTACTTCCTTTTGTCCCTAATTGAAAAGAAAAGAATGGTATTCGTGCATTGTTTGAACAAGTAAAGTTGAAAACAGAAAGACTATTAAATACCTGGTGGAGCGCCATTTAACATATGATCTTTAAAATGAACACGAGGGAAAACCATGTAAGGCGGAATGGAATTTCCAACAGCTGAGATTACACAACAAGATGTAACTAAAGTGCCTCGTTCGGCTGAAGTTACACTTCCCACTTGTTTCGATCCTTTTTCAGCAATGACGTTTGGTGGCTTATGGACTGTGGTTAATGCAGTTTCGTCTAAATTGAAAATATTCGAAGGCGAATAATTTTCCCCAAGTTGAGCCATGGCCTGTTCAAGATTGTCGAAAAATGCATTCACATTCGATTCATTGAAACTGGTGCACCTAGACAAGCTCGTCGCTTCTGGTTTTCTGATGGAAAGATCTTGATGACGTTTGAAAAAACCTCGTAACCACTTCAAGCCCGCGGATTGGTTTTGCTTCCATGTGACAGGGACACTGATAGAATTGCCAACAGCAAAGTCGTAGGCAAATTTAAAAAATGTGGCCCTAGTTAGACCAAAATGCATTTTTGCTAAAGTAAGAAGGTAACTTTTTAGTGAAATTTCTTGTTCCGCCGTAAAGACTTGACATGTGTTATAACGAGGTGCGAAAGAAACATTTATTTTCTCGTCATCTGGTACCGATCGATAATTTTTCAAGTAACGTTGAAGAGTAGCTCTTTTCAAATTCATTGCCGAGGCAATTTGCTTCCTTCTTTGTTAATGATTTTTAATACAGCTGTCTTAATATCATTGGGATTTGAACGCATCCTTTGTTTTTTCTGAATCTTGTTATCTGCCATTGCTGTGAATAAACCAGAACAATATATTGTGTTTTAGCTTATTGCTTATATTGCAGTGATCTAATTTTGTTGTAAAATTTCGCGCGATGCATTTGAGGTTATATTTGACGGATCGAGAAAAAAATTCTTTTTACGTAGAAAATTTTCCGGTTTATTGTAAGAATATTTTATTCGTTTTCACCATTAATATTTGGCAAATAAAATAATAATTAAGACCCCTTACCTGAGTTTCATAAACTTCTTTCTTGTGAACAAGTTTATTTGAGGTTACACGCTAAATTAAACAGCGATTGTTCTAAGTTTTTTAAGATTTGTTCCTGAGTTTCATACACTTATTTCGTGTAAACAAGTTTATTTGAGGTGTTTACACGACAAATTAATACAGCAATAGTTTATACAGCGATTGTTTATACAGCGATTATTCAAAGCAATCGTTTCACGATAGAGAAACCGTGAGAAACTTGACATTCATTAGTTCAAGTAGGTGGCTCAAGAGAGGGCACCTCAAGGTGGCCCAAGGCGGGGCATTTGACATTGTAAAAAGGTTTGAACAATAATTTATGTTACATAACAATTTTTTTTTCTGCGTCAATAAAACTTTAATGAAATGATGTTAGAATTTATTTCTATTACATTCTCATCAAAGAGAATGTATTATATTTGTGTAAAATTTGACCTCCCCATTTTTTGTTAAATCTACACGTTTTGTGACCCCCTGAACCCGAAAAACATGGTTTTACCAATGTGTCTGTCTGTCTGTCTGTGTGTGTGTGTGTGTGTGTGTGTGTGTGTGGATTTTCATTTTTCGTTCACGATAACTTTCGAAGGAATTGACCGATTGGATTATCCTTTGGTATACTCTTTTATTGTCCTAAAATGAAGGCCAAGTTCGTTGGCCAACCATTTTTGATGAAAATTAAAAAAGTTATAGCATTTAGAAGTTAGCAAAAAAAAAATTAAATTAAACCCAAATAACGCACGATATGAAAAAGAGTTAAAGGATGAAAAATATATCTTTTTTAACGCCCTACAGGACTGACGTAATAATTTTTTGAATTTTCTTGAAAAATCGGAAATTCAAATTTTGAGCAAAATAACGCGTGATAAAAAAAAAATTATAAGAACATAATTATTTGTATTTGATGAGAATGTGTTACTTAAGGTCGATAGAACCTTAAGTAAATTAGTTTTCTTCTTCATTTGAAACTAAAGTAATTTAAAGAAAAGTATATAGCAGCGATGAAGGTTGGTAAACGAATGCAAGGGCGCGAAGTGTGATGAGAATGTGTGCTCACAATGGCACCCCTAGTTTTTTTTTAGTGAAAAATTGTTTATAAACCTTATTATAATAAAATCAAAGAAAGAAAAATTTACTTTGCTCACAAAAAAAGCAACATTGTTCAAAAAAGGGTGAAAAAAAATTTTTTTTTTGAACAATTTTTGGATTAAATAGACCACTATTGTAAATCATGAAATGTGCTTGGCGCATAAAAAATTATTTCCTTCTAATTTTGAAAAAACCGAGGTGGCCCATAGCAGGACATGGCCCAAGGCAGGGCACCTTCCCCTACTCAGTCAGTCTGGACGCCGAAAATTTTAGAAAAGACAAATTGAGCAGTAAAAAAAAGTCAGTCACTAAAAAAATTATTTTTTAGTGAAAAATTGATAATAACGTTAAGTATACCGCTTTGCCCCGGCTTCCCCTATAAGAATCAGTAACGAGTAAATTCCCTGGAATGAGGAATTTTATTTTACCATGAAGTACTATCGATCATTAAAGACGCATATTGACTGATACAATACTCAATAATAACACAGGCACACAAAAAAAAGTGGTCTGTACCAAGAACCGGACCTATATATTCGTATGTATTTTGACGCGCTGAATCCGAATCCGGTGTCCGTTTGTCTCCATCAGGTCAGGTTGAAGGTCATTTCAAGGTAAAATCCTGGAAAAATGGTCAAATCGATTCAAATTATTATTTCTATATGTTTTTGGGGTCGTTGAATCTAAATCCAATGTCCGTTTTATCCGACAAGGTCAAATTGAAGGTCATTTCAAGGTTAAATGTGTTTATCTAAATGTTAAATGTGTTTGTCTATTTATTTATTAACATTTTTTTTAACATTTAACCTTCAAAATGACCTTCAATTTGACCTTTTCGGATCAAACGGACATCGGATTTGGATTCAACAACCCCAAAAATATATAGAAATATTAATTTGAATCAATTTGACTATTTTTTTGTCGATTTGACCTTCAAATGCCCTTAAATTTGACGTGATGGAGTAAAACGGACTCCGGATTCGGATTCAGCGCGTCAAAATACATACTAATATATAGGTCCGGTTCTTGGTACAGACCACTTTTTTTTTGTGTGCCTGTGTAATCAATATGAATACTTGCGTCTGATTTAATAAGTCACGGCTACATTAATTCCTGTACTAAATCCTCGGTAAACGATCTTGAACTGAGGCCGTTTAAACTTTAGATAGTATCAAGCGGTTATGGGAGTCGCTGAAGTTCACACGGCCAATAGATCTACACTTTAAAGATCGTCAGCGATTGAGTTTTCTGGGCTAGGGTATGGAAAATGGGCGTTGTTCAACACAAGGTCGTGATAATAGGTATAAGTAGTTACCAAGATAGAATGGCGAGAGGGAAAGGCGATAATACTATTATTTCTATCATTTCTCATCTTTGAATTACACATATATAGCATTTCATATCAACGATTGCCCATAACATTCATGTGAGTCTGGGAAAGGATGGAACTTTCTGATAGGTACTCAGCTGCTACACACGCAGAAATTTTTTTTTTCCTTCATTAAAAAATGATAACGAAAGTTATGAAAGTATTCTTGTGACTTACATTAGTGGAAAATGTTTTATAGTTTCATAAAAAAATTTTATTTTATTAAATTATTTCCTACCTCATTTTTCATCACATTTTCCAAACTCTTTTTGCATAATCCCTTTTCCTAACCTTTATCCAAACATATTTTTTCATCGTTTTTTGATAATCCTTTTTAATAATCTTTTTCGTAATCCTTTTTACCTTCCCTTCCAACTCTCAATTTATAAAACACTTTTAAAACCCCTCTTTTCGACCTGCTTTTCCAAAAACTTTTCCAACCTTTTTTTAAACAACCTCTAAACCGCTTTTCCACCCACTTTTTCAACCTCCTTTTCCAAACACTTTCTCTAAACCCCCTACACCAGCCTTTTTTCATAACACTTTTCCAAATCCCTTATCCTATCTCTATTCTCTTTCAATTTTGGAACGCGCTTTCTCAATTCACTTCTTCCACTCCCTTTTCTAATTCCTTTTTTCAAACCACTTTTCGAAACCAATTTTTTCACCATTTTTGCAACGCAGTCTTCCAAACTTCTTTTCTCAAATTACTTTTTCAAATACTTTTTCCCGATCCATTTTCAAAACCCAATCGTCCAATCTCCTTTTCCAAATACCTATTTGAAGCTTCTTTCTCTAATATCTTTTCTCAAACCACTTTTCCAAACTGCTTATACCACCATTTTTGCCACTTCTTTTGTAAGCTCCTTTTCTCAAATAAGTTTTTCAAATCATTTATCCCACCCCGTTTTATACTTCTCCTCCGTCCCTTCTTAAAGTCTCAATTTTCAATTAGTTTTCATACTCGCTTTTCCGAACTCGTTTCCCGAACAATTTTAAAACCTCCTGTTTTCAAACAACTTTCATGAACCCATTATCCTACCTCCTATTCTAACCCTTTTTTCAAAACGCTTTTCCCAATTGTATTTTCCATCACCTTGGCCATTTCGTTTTCTAAAGACCTATTTTCGAACCAATTTTTCAAACATACAATCAGATGCCACGATAACGCACGTCTCATTTGGCCATTGATTAACACTAACGCGGGCCTCTTCGAAACGTAAACAATCCAGATAGATCACGGAGCTCACGACACCCGAGGGGCACTGATCGTCTTTCTCGACGCCTCGGCTCCCCCACGACCACTTTTTTTAAACAATTTTCCAACCTCCTTTTTTCGAACAAATTTTCAATGTTTGCGACCTTCTTTACTGAATTCCTTTTTTAAAACATCTTTTCCAAACCCTTTATCCTCCCCACTTTACATATTCAAATCACTTTTTCAATTTCGTATTCCAACAACCTCTTCCGACCCCCTCTTTCATATTCTTCCTAAACCATTTTTTTAAACTCATTTTCCAATCATTTTTCCCAAGCCTCTCTTTCTACCACCTTGTTTAATCAATTTTTTTCAAACCTCCTTTTCCACCAGTTTAGCTACTTTTCTAAAGTCACTTTTTCAAACCTATTTTTTCACTCCATTTTCTAACTCTTTTCACAAAATGCTTTTTCGCCACTAATACTATAGGGATCAAGATGGTAAATGAGAAGAATGCGCCATGTATTGCAAAAATATATCAAAGGTTTATTTAACAAGAAGCGTCTACATGTCGAGCCAATGACTTAACTATTTATCGACTGATTCTAGAAACTAGAAGTCCCTGAACGCAAGTCTACCAACCCAAGAGACATAAGACAACCGTGCATTCCTAAATTCCCTACATTCGGCCGTCCTGACCTTGCATTCGACCTCAAATACATAAGTGCAAATATAGATAGTTCATTAAATGATAGTAATACGATTAATGATATTAAAAGTGATGAATCACTAATGACAACTTCGTCGAATTTACATTATTTAGTCCAAGAGCTGTTTATGAAGAACTATTAATAATAAAAGAATTTAAAAGACGCGAGGCTGAACGCAATAAAGTGTACACTAGAACGTGTCTTCGTTTAGATCCTGAAAAATGGCAAGATTAAACATCAAAACAAATTTGGAATCTAACGAAACTACCCTGTGATTTTAATTTCCGTAACCACTATATTACTGAGAATGCAGCTGCTGATAAAATACAAGGTGAGTAATGAATAAAAATTTACAAAAAATGTCATACAAAAATAATCAAATTTTTGTTTATATTCACCTTTTAAGGTATTTTAAGAAAAATACCAAGTAGATATGAAACTGAAGTTTTCAACGTTTACGTCAACGAAAAGTTATTTTTTTGTAAAAAGGACGAGACCTAAAATCTTGATTGCGCTAAATGGTTCCATTCGATGTCAAAAGACACAGAAAACGGTTTCAACCCTCTACCACACTAGGATCACCCCAAATCATCTCCTAAGTACAAAAAAATCATAGCAATTCCCCTAACTTCGAGACCTAAAATTTTAAATTCCTAAATGAGTCCATTTAATGTCTAAAGAAGCTCAAAATAGTTTCATCCACCAAACCTCCTCGATTTACCCTCAGAATCAACCCTCGAGGTTAGGGATTGATATTGAGGGTGAACCTAGGAGGTTAAGTGGATGAAACTGTTTTTGGCCTCTTTTAAAATTATATGAAACCATTTCCAATGATAAAATTTTAGATCTGGAAGTTTGGGGAATTACAATGTTTTTTTTTTGTACTTAGGGGTTTATTTTAAGGGTGAACCTAGGAACATTCTTTGGACATTGAATGGACTCAGTAGGAACGATAAAATTTTAGTTCTCGAAGTTAGGGGAATTGCTATAATTTTTTTTGTACTCAGGAGATGATTTGCGGTGATCCTAGTATGATAGAGGGTTGAAACTGTTTTCTGTGTCTTTTGACATCGAATGGAACCATGTAGCGCAATCAGATTTTAGGTCTTGTCCTTTTTACAAAGAAAAAAATAACTTTTCGTTGACATAAACGTTGAAAACTTCAGTTTCATAAGTAGATGCTCTTCTCACAAAAATACCTTGATCTGAAGCGAAACGAAATAATAATTTTTTTAATAATTTAAGGTACCTGTACTTGTGGGAGCATCTTAAAATGCACTATCGACAATTAAACATTTGATCAGGAGGTTCAAATAAACTGCCATGTCAAGAAAGGAACAAACATAACAAAGTGTAGGAAAAGATATTTATGAGGACCCATTCGAGAAGAGATTGCAAAAGAACTGCTTACTAAAGGTTCAGAGTTGTATCGTACTGAACAAGCAGCAAAGATAATGCAACCTGGAGATGCTGAGCCACGTTTTTTACCTAGTTCTTTGGTATTCCGAATTGCCAAAGCGAAACACATATGTTCGAAACATCTTCATCCGGACCCACGAAACGCACTTGAACTTATGAAGAAAACTGAATTCAGCAACGAAATTCACAATATCGGGCACAGCTCCTTCTATGTTCATTTCTGGAGAAATCATCAAACCCACCTTTGGATTAATCATCTACGCAGAAGGACAGGCAGTGCCGCTATGGATGCAAGTGGAGAGATGATTCAATCATTTGTAACATGCAATGGAGAGAAGACAAAACATATCTTTCTCTATTTAATTGTTGCAAATGACGAAAGCGGTCAGTATATCGTTGCAATGATGCTCAGCGAAGTTCACAACACTGTTGCAATTGAAAATTTTCTCCGGGAGTGGGTTCGTTTAGGTGCTCCTCATCCAAAAGAATTTACGAGTGACGGTGCAAAGGCTATACAAACAGCTGCAATTAATGTATTCACAGGATATTTTACAATAAATGAATATTGTACTGCTTGTGGAGAGGGTAAACTTCCAAGATGCTACGTAAGAATATAGTAGATGTTGCTCACTTCATCAAACTCTATGTTGATTTTTTGAGCAAGCACACAAATTCAAGAAGAGTTTGCATTTTTTATAAAGCAGCTGTAGGACAATTGATCCAATGTCGAAACACGGAAACTTCGACGAAAGTTCTAAAAGCTATCTTGGTTGTGGCATATTGCGAAACTGATGGACACGTCATTGGTAGTTTAGACAATATAGAATGCGAGAAACAAAGGGAGATCCTAAAAAAGATTATTGACCCTAGGGAACTGGAAGAAGTGGATATCAGCAGTGATAAAAAAAATGAAGAGTGGGTACCTAGTCGCCCAGCAGATGATAGCATTTTTGATGAGAAAGAAAGCGACGTCGAGCCGTCCAGTAACTTTTGGTCTGATTGGGGTAAACGCGTGGATAATGAGGCTAAGATGATAGCAAAATCGGAAGTTGGAGAAGACGATAATGCTTATCATATGCCATTGTTTGGAGAACGTATTAAGCGAGACCTGAGTACGTATCCACTTTGGTCTTGCATTTTAAGAGACCAGTTTGGTTACGGAAAAATTCCGGGCTCTAGCGCTGCGTGTGAAAGCCAAATCAAGAACATCAAGCAAGATCTGTTTAATAATAAGGCTTCATCCATGAATTCTTTGAGACCAGATGACTTTGTAAAAAGGATGTTTATGTATGTTCTTGGACGTTCAAACCTAATTGAAGCTAACATAATGAATGCAGAGTCTATGTCTATTCCATGCAGAGTCTATTTTAGAGTATTCCATGCAGAGTCTATGTCTATTCCATGCAGGAGGATCAAATTAGCAATAATATAATTGAAGGTATTTTATTTAAAATTTTCTGAATTTATTTAGAAATTTTACAATTCTTTACTTTCGAAAACTGTACACTAAATTGTTTTTAGGAAAATCTTACGGCTTCTTTGTATAATGATACGGCGAGTTTAGAAGAATCTTTAATTATAAAATAATTTGCATTTATGCATATTGATTCAAACAAACCTCATTTTAATTCCAAAAATTTTGCACTCAACATTTTACGTTTCCACTTTTTTCAGATAAAAAATTTACTGCAAAATATTCAAAGAGTCAGTCTACTAAAAAAATAAAACTTTCGTGTCAGTTATGCCAGACAATTATGACACCAAACTGAGATGTTATAGATGCAGAAAATGCTTTGTGTGAGCAATGTTTAAATATTGAGAGTGTTCCGCATATTCTTGCATCAAAAATGGAAGAAGATTGGAGGGGTTTAGTAACAAAAGAACATAAAACGAAATATGCAGTTAAACGCAAGGTGCAGAGTACTAGGACAAAGTCTGTAAAAACGTCTCTGTATTTAGACAAGAATTTGAAAACTGTTGATGCACTTTCTCACGAAAAGTTGAAAAAAATTCCTATTCTGAAGAATGGAAACAATTTAGACCTTCAGGTAAAATTGTTTATCGATATAAGTACAATTTCTATTTTTTTTTTTTTTTTTATCAAACTCAGATTTAATTTCTAAATATATCAGCAGGACTGCAGATTTATCTTGTTTCTATTTATCTATTTCAGGCAATCTCTTTTACGAATACCTTATATTCCTATCAGAATACATGTGCATTTGATTCAATTACAACGTTACTGGTCGTTGCAGCTACTGACAATTCGAGCATTGCTGGCATGTTCAATGGACTTCGGAAGACAAATCCTACACTAGATTTAATAATGTATATTAAAAACAACGGTACTCAACATGCTTATAGAAAGAGAGGAGCCATACTAAATGAAGTAATAGCTAATTTAGATAAGAAATTTTCGAAAATTGCCAAAGATCATTTTGTAGTCGAGTGTTCTATGAATGTTTACATGCTAGCTCAAACTTTGTTTGCTTCCGTACCTCAGTGTACAGTAGAGCTGGCTTGGAATCTGATTTTCGCAGAACTGACAACGAAAATTTTGACCTGGACCACTCGACCTTTCCACCGAAGATCGCCAGGATTCCGATGCCTCCTCAAGTCGTTCCTCCGACCTGAAACAAAATAAAAACAAACTGTCTGGTCGGGGCCAAGTAAAAGTCGTCGTCTTAATTATAATCGTCCTTTATTATTTCCTTAGGGTTTCTCCTTCTGCTAGGTTTCCCTTACAAAAAGTACAAATTTTTCTTACTACCTCGGTCGAAAGTACGTGGTTTCGGCACGAATAATACGGCAGAAAGTCTAACTTTCATGCATTGGTCAAGCTATACGCGCGCCCTCTATAATAGCGGGAGTAAAAACCTCAAAAACCTCAAACGTCAAAATTTGTTTACAAATAGTTAATGCTAATGTTCAGAAAGCGTGTTAGAGTGAATGAGATAACTGCCTAGCCCGGCTCAGTGCGCAACTTCATAGCGAGGATCGTGCGCTCTCTGCTAATGTTTATTAATGGCAATTAGTGGATATGATTTAGAAAGCAATATTAGTGACTGAAGTTTTTTTTATAAGGGTTATCTTTTATAAGGGTGTATCTAAACCTTTATTTATAGATGTATTTGATGCCTGCCCCCCCGACCAGCAGCACTCGCTCCGCTCGTGCTAGTGGTGCATAAAGATAGGATATGATCGTCTGTCTCGCTGGATTTTGTTCGAAATACGAGCAATTTTCTAAACGAGTTTCTCATATGTTCACTTGTTATTTTTCGTTTCATATCGTCTTAAAAATTGCGATCAACTTCTTGATAGAAACAAAATGACATCTTAGTCAAATTCAAGTAACGCGAACGAATACAAGTGTCAAAATGACGTCTCACAAAATGGAAATTTGCGAGTCAACAGAAACAGATTCCGTCCAAGAGAAGGATTTTTAAAGTATCCAAGTAATTAATATTAATATAATTTAATAACAAAATTATTAATTTTCTCAAAATTATCAAATTTAATCATATGAGCGATATAATTAAATTAATTATAAAATCGACGTAATCTCGATCATTCCCGTGGGAAGCGAGATGCTCGCTATTACGATCTGAAGTGAGACGAGAATTTGATCACAAAAAACGCGCATTTTGATCGTATTCTGATATTTCTCGCTATTTTTATCGTTGTGCATTACTAGCTCGTGCCGCAAATGTCGGGGCAGGCATAAATATATTCCAATGCACACATGCAATTTTTTTGGTACTTTCGACCAGGTAGCAAGAAAAATAGTATACACTACATGGGCAGAAATTTGAGAGCCCTGAACTGCGCGCCATGATACCCTCGGCTTCGCTTCGGGCATCATGGCGCGCAGTGCAAGTATCTCAACTTTCTGCCCTTGTAGTGTAATATACTATTCCTAGCGGGTTAAACTGATGCCGGCTTGCGGGGAACGGTTGCCTCAGGCCATCCCGTCCTCAGTTCCCGCAAGCGCTGGATTATCTCTTGGACCTCCCGGTCCCTTGCCGCTTTAAATGCGGCCCACTCTCCAATAGTTGCCTCCGCCCATGAGTTGAAACAAAGGGGGCATAGACCCTCTGGATCCCTAAAGAGACAAAAAGAGAGAAACACTGTCCAAAAGTCGTCCAAAAGTCAAGCGCTCTGCCAGAGAATCAAATCAAGCGGTTAAGTCATTCCAATCAGTAGCAGTTTATGTCGCTGCGTGCGCCTGCCCTATCTATATTCTTTCTAACTTAATGTCATTAATGTTCCATAATCCTATGCTTTTACCTTTCATATTCTTTAATTCGTAAACTGTCGGCGAAACTTTTTTCTTTATAATAAATGTACCTTTAAATTTATCGTACAGTTTACCCGCTTTGCTATTTGCTTTACTTGATAACTTATTTACACGTTTTAAAACCCTATCTCCTACCTTAAATTCTAACGGCCTTCTTCTTAAATTATAATATTTCGCTTGCCTATCATTCATCCTATCTAGGTTTCTCTGAACATCTTCTTTAATGATTTGCAATCTTCTAAGTCGATCTGTCAATTTGTCGACTTCCTGAAAAATTATGTCGTCAGATTCCTCTATCTCCGATTTCAGCGAATTATTCGGTTGAAGTTCTCTACCAAAGTTTAAGTACGCTGGTGTAAATCCTGTCGCAGCATTCTTACTTGTATTCATTGCGAATTGTAGATCCTCCAGATGTTCATCCCACGATGCGTGATCACCTTCGATATAGGTTTTTATTATCTGCTTTATAGTCCTATTATATCTTTCCGTAGGATTTGCTTGCGGATAATATTTCGGTGTTGTTGCATGTCTTATACCGAACTTCTCCGCCAAGTGTCTTATTGTTTTATTGACAAACTCCGTCCCGTTATCAGTTAACAGAATTCTATGCGTTCCCCAACGCGAAATTATGCGCCTATGACACTCTGTCTCTATAGTACTTCCATTTGCTTTCTTTAAAGGGATTATTTCCACCCATTTGGTGAAATTATCTACGAATACCAAAATATACTGGTTTCTTCGTTTTTTAGTTATGGGAAGTGGACCCATGATGTCTGCTGTAACGAATGTCAATGGTTCCTCCACTATTCTCTTACCTATAAATCCTATTTTAGGTTGGTTACTCGCTTTAACTCTTTTACAAATCTTACCATCCTTTACGTATTTCAACGTTTCTGAGTAACTTCCAGGCCAAAAATAATTTTCCGCGATCCGCGCGTATGTCTTTTAGAACCCTAAATGTCCTGCTTGTAAGCTTTCATGGTTTTCTTCCAGTACGCGTTGTCGTAGCCTCTTTGGTATTACCAGTTTCCAAGGGTTTGAATCGGGAAGCAACTTCGATTCCAATGGGTCTGGCCTAAAAAAGTAAAGTTGTGCGTCTCGCACTCTCCAGTTTTGGTTTTCTTCGGGTATTTTAATAACCTGTCTGACCTTTGTCTTGTACAAATCATCCGTTTCGTTTTTCAGATCCAGTGTTGTCTTCTCGATGCTCGTTGCTAACGCGAAAGTTACGGGTTTTGCGGTCTCATTCCATCTTGATAGTGCATCCGGCACGTGATTTGAGCTACCCTTTCTATAGATTATTTCATACTTATACTCCAACAGCTTTAAAGCCCAACGAGATAACCGGCCTGTCGGATTTTTTAGGTTATGAAGCCATTTCAAAGCCTGGTGATCAGTCATGACCTTGAAACTATAACCTTCTAGATATGGTCTAAATTTTTTTATCGCCCATACCACGGCTAAGCATTCTAATTCAGATGCTGAGTATCTGGTTTCAGCGCTATTTAAACCTCTACTCGCATAGGCCACTACATAATTTTTATCCTCTACTGTCTGCGTTAACACTGCTCCTAGCCCTGTCGTGCTAGCATCTGTTTCCAACTGGAACGGGTACCTAAAATCTGGACGCCTCAGAATTCGTGCTGAGGTTAATAATTCCTTAACCTTTTCCAAGGCTTTCTGCTGGTCTGGACCCCACTCCCATCTTTTATCTTTCCTTAGTAGCCTATCAAATGGTTCTACTACCTCTGTAAAGTGTGGGATAAATTTCCTGTACCAACTAGTCATCCCAATTAACCTCTGTAGTTGCTTGACATTTTTGGGTGCTGGAAAATCCAAAATTGGTTTCAGTTTTTCCTCGTCTATCCGCAGTCCTCTTTCATCTATTGTGAATCCTAAGTATCTCACTTCGGAGCATCCGAATTCACATTTCTCTGGGCTAATTGTTAGCCCTGCCTTGTTAACCTTATCCAGAACCAACTCCAGGTACTTTATATGATCTTCAAAGTTTTGCGTTACGATGACAATATCGTCCAGGTAACAAAAAACAAATGGTTTGAGCTCTGGGGTTATAATTTTGTCCATAAGTCTCTGGAATGTGGCTGGTGCATTTGTCAGACCAAAAGGCATCCTCTTAAATTGGTACATGCCCTTACCCGGAACTGAGAATGCAGTTAACGGCTTGGATTCATCTTCTAGTGGGATTTGTAGGTATGCAAACTTTAGATCTATTTTCGAAATGTATTTCGCAGCTCTTAATGAGTCCAAAATCTCATCCATGATTGGTATTGGATAGAGGTATTTTTTGGTTACACTATTTATCTTTCTAAAGTCCAGGCAAAACCTATACTTTTCGTTCGGCCATTTTATCATTACAATTGGATTTGACCAATCCGAACAAGATGGTTCAATTATTCCTTGTTCTAACATCTTGTCCATTTCCTCGAAAATAACTTCTCTTATTCTCGGACTTACTTGGTAAGTGAGTTGCTCTATGTTGTTTTCCTGTTTCTGGTTTTAGCTTTTCTTTTAAAACTTTCATTAATTTTCCTTGTTGGTTTTCATTGAGTTCGCATATTCCTTCTGCTATTTCACGACTCCTTTTTCTATGCCTATTCTTCTTAATCTTCCCTCTTACTGGGTTTTCCTGGATTAAGGCTCTGTTTCTGAATTCCTGCCAACTTTCATTATTTCCCTCGATTAGGTTCCTTAACCTATCCATTTCCTTTTTCCTTTTCGTGTTGCTCCAAGTTAAGTCCATTAACTTTGGAATTTTTGGTTTACTTTCTATTTTTTCTTCCTTTTCCTTGACTTCTGTCAAACCTTGGTATCTATTCCTGAGTGGAATTCCGGTTGCTTGCGGGGTGACTTTTTGGGATTTCCTTCTCGGAGTTTGGGCTCTTTCCGAGATCATGGATAAATTAGGGTTTTTCCTTATATCTTTTTTCACTTCTGTTGCCATCTCTCTTCTGTGCTCAATGGTTCTGTTGCTTTTCAGGTTTATTTTATTTCCGAATTTGGGTTTGCTCGCTTTTATCCTTGTTTCTACTTTATTTATCGGTTTGGCTTGACTTTGCTTTTTTCTATTCTCTTCGACCACCGATTTTTCTTCGCTATCCATTCGGATAGGCTTTGGAAGGGCAGTAGATTGACATTCCATTTTGAACCTAACTCTGGGGTTGTTTGGTAACCACCAAACTTCATTGTCGTAGTCGAGAGTAATTCTTAGGGCTTTAAGCATATCTGTTCCCAAAATTCCAATGGTTTTCAGATCTGGGACTAGCCTAGCTACTATAGGAGTCTTGTATTTTCTCCGCCAATCAATACTGGGATTGAAACCTGTCCTATTATTTCAACTGTTTCGCCATTAGCTACCACTAATTTATTCGATACGGGTTCTGACACTTTAATACCTAATTCTTTAATCTTATGTATCATTTCCCTATCTACTATAACCTTGATTTTAATTATAATTTAAATTTAATTGAAGTGAAGTTATTCCGATGCGTCTGACAAATCGCATCCGCAATCTATTTAGGTTGAACCTTTGAGCGCCAGCTTATTTTCCCGAAAAACAAGCAAAAGGAGTTATTAATGAGAGGCATTAAAACAAAAGGTTTTATTGCCTACGGCTAGTCAGTATGTCCGCGGAGAGGGGCGGGTAAGGGAAACTTATTGAGCACGCACAGTTCAACATGACTAAATTTATTCACAAACTCGAAATTAAGACAGTAAATAATCAAACTAGTAACGACAATTTATCCATTCAAATAAAGAGAGGTTATGTAAAGTCACGGATTATTATTCGGCGAAGAGCACAAGTATGAGATGCGAAATATTTCAATTTAAATAATATAAATTAGGCACTGGAAGAGAGACAGAATGAGAGCTCACCTGAAGTAAGGAATATTGGGCGTCGCCCTTTAAAATTGCCTCTTCCGGCTTTCGACATCGTACTTGTCTCAAATATAATTTATAAGGCGTATAAGCCGCTCAATAATAATAATAGGCTATTTAGCCGAATCCTTATAATTCCAAAATAATAATCCTTTTTAACTCCAACGACTTTGACAGAATTTCAAAAGCACCAACTTGTGCAAAACTTAAATAATACAGCTTTAGCAAGCGTCCAGCACAAAGTGAACGAGAAGCGTCTCTCTTCCAGCCTTGTGGCGTGTCCCGGAATAGGCGGCGCCACAAGTCCTAATTACAACTAAATTTACTTAGATGATAACTTATTTAGATAACTCGTCGACAGTCGATAATTTCTTAGTGATGCGTTCGGCCCAGAGGTGGTGCCAGGTGTACCGATCCAAAGGGCTGAGTAAAACATGAAGTGACAGCTGAATGCCGAGATGTCATCTTCCTGGTCGTTTGCGTGCACGGGAATCACATCCATGCACTTTGACCAGGATCCTCTTCGGGCCTTTACGATGGGATGAACGTCAGTTTAATTGTGTGTGAGTGAGTGTAGTTCTGAGCCCCCATGGCTCAGAATGGATCATGTAAACAAAAAAAGGTGTGACAGTGTGAATGTTGAGTTTGTGTGTGAGTTAATTCTTAGATACGGATTGTTGTTATTCGATCAGCTGATCGTCTGAGAGCTCATTTGCTCCGATCAGTTGACTAGCTGTGTGCAAACAGCCAGAGTGACTCTGTGCTGGAGGCTAACGCGTAATTCAGTAATTTTAAATAAATGTGCGTGGCAAAGAATTTACCACGTCACACTACATAGGAGTGCGTTGCTCCTATATCCACTAACAGCTTAAATAATTCGGTTTCGTATTTTATTATCATGTGCAATCTAGTTTCTTTTTCTTGGTTTTTGTCCGAACTTAATTTTTCGGGCGGTCTGGCTTCGGCGCTAATACTCTCCGAGGCCCGCCCCTCTAGTTTCCCGAACTCTGGTTTCTCGAACTCTGGTTTCTGAACCAGCAGTCTTTTTTAAAGTGTCCCAACTTATCGCAAATGAAACACCTCAAATTGTTTCTAGTCTCTCTATAGTTCCTATAACTATTTTCTGTCCTGTTTCGATCTGAAGATTTTTTATTTTCCCTATATGGTAATTTCCTCTAATCTGTTGATTTTCAGGAGATTCTATTATTGGAGAATTATTCTCACCTCTTGTCTCCTTTGCACGCCTTGTGTCCATACTTGGCAATTCGATTGCTTTTATTTCCTGTTCTTTACTTCCTTTATTTTCAATTTCCCTTATTTGAATGCTTTGATTTTGGTTCGGGTTGTATCGTCTTTCCGGGTTCTCCGCAATCTGTTGCCTAAAATTTTGGTTGCTGTAACGTCTTGAATTCCTATTCTGTATAAAGGTTTCCTGTCTTCCATTCGAATTTTTATCCGTCGGTTTTTATTCCGTTACGCTGATAACTTAACCTCTTATTTTACTTTTGACGACTTCTGTCTCCCACTCTTTACCTAGGTCGACCAATTCTTCGAATGTTTTAAAATCATTCCTCCTGAAATACAGTTTACAGTCTGTTCAACAAGAGCGTGTGGTCTGTATTTTTAAAACTAATAGAGATATTTGAACGTTCTTTTTTTTAAATTAAAGTACTTTCAAAGTACTAATACGCAATCACTTAGTAAATGGTCCAGTCTCCATCGTTGTCCAGAATGGCTTGGCACCTTCTTGGCATACTTTCAACTAATTTTTCGGCATAGTTCGTTCGTAAATCTAGCCATAACTTTTTAATTCTTTGTGACAGCTGTTTTAGGGTGAAGACACGTTTTCCAGCAAGCTTCTTCTTCAAGATACTCTAGACGTTTTCGATTGGATTTGCATCTGGGGACTGTGTTGGCCAGTCCAAGGTCGTGTTGTGATTTTCCTCTTTCCAAGCGCTGCAGAGACGGCTTCGACGTTTCGGGTCGTTATCCTCTTGCAAGATCCAATCGGTGTTATCGGCTCCAAACATCTTTTTAGCAGACCTTAGAAGACCACGTTGGTATGTATATCTGCAACATTTTCTGAGCGTTGAGGTTCTGGGTGAAGAGCTCCAAACATTCAAAACCGCGCTCAGATAAGCATCCCCAAACATGGACCTTCACTGGGTGTTTAATGGTCCGCTGGAGAAATCTACTGCCAGCCGTAGACCAGGCATATTTAATGGGAACCCATGCCCAGAACGACGCTTCGTTGGAAAAAATAACGTTCGACCAGTCCCGGTCGAGATTTTCAGCAGCCCATGCCTTCCGTTTTTCGTTATGGGTTTCTGAGAGTAGGGGTTTTTGCCTCGTGCTACGGTACTGCATCTTCGATTCAGCCAATCGCTGTCGTATGGTGTTGATATTAATGTGTACTCCCTTTTTGGCTAGTATAGCCTTGGCATCTCGCAAACCGAGAGTGGGGGTACGCTTGAATAGCTGCACGATCGCTTTGTCCTCCTTGCTGGTTGTTGCACGCATTTTTCCTCTTTCAGGAAGATCGTCGACAGTTCCACTGACTTTATACCGCTCAACCCACTTCATAATGAACGACTGTGACTTTTTTTAAGTATTTAGCAGCCGCTGCGACGGACATTTTTGGTCCTTTTGGATGGGAACACAAGAAGACGGCTTCAAAACGTTTAGCGTAAACAGAACTCATTTTCGTTCACGTGCGTTCTCTCGGACGGTTCGAGCGATACTGAAGCGGTATCATAAACGTGTATTAGTCCTTTGAACGTACTTTAATTTAAAAAAAAAAAACGTTCGAAAATCTCCAACAGTTTAAAAATACAATACAATACTCTGCGCAATTCCCATTCTAAACTTCTTCTCGGGTACAACTTGCTGAATAATTTCCTGATTTCTGTCAAGTATGACACAATATCTTGACCTTGTTTATGATTACAGAATTTTATCTTTTGATTGGTTTCCTCCAAAAATTTTTCGTCCAAATACGTGTTTCTGAAATCTGTCATGAAATCCGATAGTGTACGCCACGATCTTTTGTTTATTACGAACCAATCCTTGGCTTCATCCCTTAGTAACGCATCCATATTTTCTAACATGTCTCGATTGTCGATTCTATATCCTGTTTTGAATCTTCTCATATCCTCCAAGAATTGGGCGGGGCTATCTACTTTATTGTTCGCGAATTTAAATGGCCAGCCTGACATGATCTGAAAAGGCGTTTGAACCATTCCAAATGGAAAATATGATGCAGGAATTGATTCTCTAGGTTGTGGTTGCTCTTTCTCAACCCCTAATTGCCTTTCGTGGGAAGGCAACCTTGACTTACGCATTGGTCTTTCTTGTGGACTTGACCTTCGGGATCTATTTTGGTTCAACATAGGTCTCTGTGTCCAAAACTCGCTGTCGTCCGTATCGGTTTCTCCTCTTGGGTTTTTATATGTCCAACGTTCTGTAATTCGCAAACGCGACAAGCTCCCCTCGGTTTCGCTATCACCACCAAATTCGAATTGGACGCTTTGTCTGTTATTTTTTTCTCGGGCTAAATTGCGTTCATTTTCACTTTGCCTATTTCGCGATTCCTCCTTCGTTAGAGGTTGATCCCTATCTATGTAACAACTCAAAATGTCTATTCAATAGTTCTCTAATTTTAAATAATTCCGACATCTGTTCAGTAGTTGGTTTATTTCTATCATCCAACACCGCATGAATCATTTCCATACATTGAGCATTAATTCCGCGAAAAGAATCCAAACTTGTCGTCCTGTCATGGAGTCTTTTGTCATGTTCTAGATTCATCTGTCCAAGAGTAGGTGTCGTCATTTGAGGTACTGTATTCGTTTCCGCTCTCTCAATTGGGTCAGGTAGGCCAGTGTGATCCCACTCTAGAGTCCGTCTAGATTCACCTAGTCCTGGATTCTCACTATTTCTTAGTGTTTCTATTCTATTTAATCCCGGCCTAACACATAATTCGGCCTCTTTCCGTCTTAAAAATCCTCTACCGCGGCCCAATGATCACGGCGATCTATTTAATAAGTTTCCGGTATTTAAAGGGGTTGTTTCTTTTCCATACGCCCCCTGTGGTTCATCAGAACTAGCACCTGTCAATCTGTCCGTATGGCTCGAGACAGATTCCGCCATTTTGGGAAGAGTTCCCCTTCCCGATCTGAGTTCCATCGTTTCTTATTTCGCTCACCCGTTAGATAAGTTTAATTTCGCGTTGAACGAATTTGTTTGATTTAATTCGTCACCCTGTATACGGAATTTCTTAAGTTTTATTTGAAATTAAACTCGAGACGATATAACGCTCGAGATAACGCTCAGGGTTGACCCGTACGCTTGAATCTAACGAACACACGCCTGACCGTTCAATTTCTTGTCTGTATCCTATCTTAAAAAAGTGTTGTCACGATATATCTTGAAAATCTCGCATACATTGTTGTTACAAACCTGATTGTCTTTTGAATGACTTGAAATTGAAAGAAGGAAAACAAAATTATAGCGCACATGTTGATTTGCTGATCTCTTAAAATTTTACAAAAAACTTCGAAATCCTCCTAAATTCGTTAAAATCTCTTAAATTATTCTTAGAAACCTCTTGAAATTCTTTAAAATCTGTGAAAATATATAAAAATTCTTTTAAATCCTCAAAAAATTCTACGAAATCTCTAAAAATTGTACAAATTTTTTTGAAAATCAGAAAAATATCTTGAAATTCCTTAACATTATTAGAAATCTCATAAAATACCATGAAATTCTTTAAAATATCACAAATTTTTATAAAATTCATAAAAATCTCTTAAATTCACTTAAACTGCCTTAAAATCTTTTAAAATTTCATGAAATCCTTAAAAGTCCACAAAATCTTTTAAAAATCAGAAAAACCTCTTGAAATCCCTAAAAATTTGACAATAACTTTCCAGATCCTTTTAAATTCTACGAAATCTCTTGAGTCCTAAAAATCTTTCGAAATACCTCAATAAAATTACCCGACAAAGTTTAAGATCCTTCAAAATCCACAAAATTTTTTAAAAGTTATAAAAATCTCCTCAAATTCGTTAAAATTCTTGAAAATTCGTAGAAACTTTTGTAAATTCCTTAAAATTCTACGATAATATTCCCTTTTTTTAAAATTCAATAAAATTATTATAAATCTCATCAAATTCCATTTAATCCTTTAATATTTCACAAAAGATTTTATAAATCATAAAAATCCCTTGAATTCTCTTAAAAGCATTTAAAAATCGTCAAAATTTCTTACAATACGTTAAAACCTCGGAAAATTTATTGAAATTGGACGAAAAATTTTTAAATTCCCTAAAACCCTAGAAACTGTTTGAAATCTCTTAAAACACACAAAACCTTCCAAATCCCTTAAAATTTTTAGAAATCTTATAAAATTCCTCTTTTAAAAAATGGTGTCACAAAATGTTTCGAAAATCTGTCATACAATGTTGTTGCTAATCTGATTGGCCTTTGAATGACTTGAAGTTGTAAGAATAAAGAATAAAAAATAATCGCGCGCCGAGCGCGCGTGTTGGTTTACTAGTAATATTAAATTTGCCAATTATACACGTTTCTTTACTTTCTTGAAATTAGAAATTGTTAATCTTTGAAATATTTTATTTTCACTCTTATTCTTCTTAATTTCCCATTCTCGGGTTTTCAAAATCAATTTACGCTTTTTCGCATGGGATTTCCTTTTGAACTTGCGGCTTTCCGCTTCGGTTTTATATTCTAATTTTATTCTTCTAACCGCACTTTTACTTCCTGAAAATGACGAAAAACATGCGCGAAAAATAGCACAGAACATTCAATTTCAAATTTTATATCGAAATTCTACCCTGAGATAAAAAAGGAAGACACTTTTGCATGTGGTAGTGCGTCTCAAACAAGGCACGCAGGACTTTGTCACGTCTTGTTTGATTTTTCGCTCTGGCAGAACGAAGTTATGCCGATTCTCTCTCTCTCTATTTGCTCAATTCCCTCGCGGCTTGGATTAGGAAAATTGGTGGGTTTTTTATTGTTGGGCGCCAGGTGTAATCTTTAGGATTAACCACGGGATGGAGGGAAAGGAAAGCCGTGTAAGGGTTGAATGAGAACCACAGATATCTCATAAAACAGTATATTTCTAACTTACATAACTAAGTTGGCGTTTGGCGAATAATAATCAATCTGGAGCGCCGATCCAGCGCAAGCCTCGTCTTCGGGAAGATGTCTCTTTGGCGGACAGCTTCTCACCGCGACAAACTCCGTATTCCAACAATTGGTTAGCAACCACCACACACTGGGAACGCAGAAACAGCGAAAGAGTTCGACACACAACCTGATAATCCGTCGGCAAAAAGTTCTGGACACTTGGAATGGCGAATACTTGGGTTTATCCTGAGAAAGCTCAGTGAAGCGAGAGCACGAACGAACAGCTAGCTCGCAGACCGGAATCTGAATTGTCGAGCGACCAGCCGCTCGCTCACGGGCCCGATCGGTCAAGTTCGGCGACCCTCAGGTCCACCGGCCGACCAGCGCCGACCCAAGACGTGGGCGCTGAGGGGGCATGACGTAACAGCCATGTTACACTTTAGACAGTTAAAAGTGTTGTAAAGGATATTCACTTTTTCACTTATTTTGTCTCCCTATCCGCTTCCTTTTGACATTAATTAAAATTTTAAAAATTCAAAAGAATGATTAAAACTACGGAAAGCATTCTTGATTAAATTTTTCCAAGAATGATCTCCGTTTTATTTTGGTCTACTGTTCCACACGGTGTGCTTGAAGGCTTCAAAAGTTTGACTAAAATGGATCCAAAATCTGCTAACGCAGAAAGTTTCTATGTTGTTTGAACATCAAAAATCAGTTGAATTTAAAATCCTAGCTGCTCCTTTTCGCGAGTTATGCGCATTCTTAGATTTTTACATAACAACCCGTACTAAAAAACTTACATAGTCGTGCATGGTCGTGTAATGATATTGATATTGATATTTTAATGAGTTTTACTACCGCTAGGTGGCGTATTTAAAAAAAAATACAACTCGTATTAAAATTAGGAAACCGTAAGATATGCATAGATGCAAGGAATAAGCATAATAGAACTTTGAAAATTAAAAAATTCACAATTCAGCCAAGGATTATTCTAAAGGTTTTTTAACTTTATGTTTACTAGTGATATAATTATTCTGTTTTTAATATGAGTCAACCCGGTGGTAAATGTTCTCATGATGAGCTTAATAACATGATGAGCTTAATAACATCTGGATTTCCTTTATTGTTTTCTAATGGAATTGAAACTTCTTTTTTTTCTATAAAATTTTTACATTGGCCTGAAACATCTATGTTAGTTCGCAATTCCCTGAAATTTCCGTTACCTTTTTTTACATTTACGTGCCCAAAAGTAGTAGCAGTAGAACATATAAAACAATTGCAAGTCGTGTCTTTTGTCGATCGTGTCTCTCTTGGCAACACTATGTTCTTATAATCAGGCATAATTTGTATTTGCCTTGTATTTGTATTGTTGTAAATCTCTTTTTCAAAATCAAGAAGTGTTAGATAGCATGACCTACAAATACTCATAGGATATTTTTCATTTTGTAAATCAAAATCATTCGACACATACTTTTTTATGAGATTTGTCATTTTATCATTTATCAGAAACTTTTCTGGCTTTACTTTACCAAAGACAATTTTTCTACCACACGGAGCGCACATCTTCTTTCTATTCTCATCATGAGAACATTTACCACCGGGTTGACTCATATTAAAAACATAATAATTATATCACTAATAAACATAAAATTAAAAAACCTTTAGAATAATCCTTGGCTGAATTGTGAATTTTTTAATTTTCAAAGTTCTATTATGCTTATTCCTTGCATCTATGCATATCTTACGGTTTCCTAATTTTAATACGAGTTGTATTTTTTTTAAATACGCCACCTAGCGGTAGTAAAACTCATTAAAATATCAATATCAATATCAATATCAATACACGACCATACACGACTATGTAAGTTTTTTAGTACGGGTTGTTATGTAAAAATCTAAGAAAAGAAGAAAAAAAAAAGAATCTAAGAATGCGCATAACTCGCTAAAGGAGCAGCTAGGCTTTTAAATTCAACTGATTTTTGATGTTCAAACAACATAGAAACTTTCTGCGTTAGCAGATTTTGGATGCATTTTAGTCAAACTTTTGAAGCCTTCAAGCGTCCAATAACTTTTATTGTGAATACTAACTTTCGCCAGACGACGTCCAGCCTCTTCAGGTGTAAATTAGATATAAAGTTAAAACTTGATATAGAATATTAAAAATTATACATTTCGGCTTAGAATCTGTTTCCGTGATTAATTACATTAATTTAACAACAATCAATAATTAACAATTAAAAAATTTCAAATCGAAATTTTTTTAATTGCAAAAATTGACATCGTCAGAAAGTAGTTCCTTCAACGTCAAATAATTTATGATCAAAAATTTATAAAGTAGATGCTTTTTAATTGATAGCGTTTAAAATTAAACAAATCAGAATTCAATTTCTTAATTTATTTTGCAATTATTGAACAAAGGTTGATGCTTAATGTATTTCTAAATCAAGAATTTATAAAAAAAAATTGTACATTTTCGAAAGGGAAAGCCTTAAAAAGTAATTCTTTTAAATTCTTTAGCCTCGACTGGCTATGTCTCTTGCGCACGTCTCGGTGCGCATATCTGAACCTACCAAAACTGCTGGGTCGGCTGGGACCACTGACTCGGCTGCTCTCGGGTTTTCCGAATACTCCCAATACTACTTACTCGACTAATCTCGACTACTTGTGACTACTCAAAGAATAGCAGAATGCTCAGATATTGCTAGAGATTACTATTGAATCCTAGAAGGATTCCCATACTCAATTCGAGGTTGTAGTCAAGAGACTTACTCAGTGCACATGCCCTCGGGTACATACGACCCTGAATTGTTTACCGGCTCGCAATCCCGATAAGTGCCAACTGACCAACCGAGATGTTGAAAGAATCGGGGTTCCAGTGTAATAAATTAACTTATATAAAGTTATACAACGAAATATAAATATATAAGAAATATAAACATCATTTTTGAGACAAAAGCTTTGTCAATAATATCAAAAAAAATTATTGTACAAAAACTTTTTTTACAATATTTACACATGAATTCATTTTCTTCTTCACGAATCATTTGAAAATGTTCATTCACAATATCTGTAGGTCTCATGCTTAGAATTTTTTCAACCAGAACAATTATGAAACCTTAGAATTGGATTTCTAAACTTCTATTACATTGAGTACATTTCACCGATTTCACAACATAACTTCAAAAAGTAATGACGCTGCTGTGTCGTCTGCTACTTCCCATCATGTTCTTTTATCAAATTATTTTTAACTTTCTACGCTAAATATATTGTTAAATTTTGTAACATGCCCTACGATAACGTATAAAAATACTTTTAAGTTGTTCTAATATTAAAAAAATTACTGAATACAACAAAATTTGAGTTTTACAACTTTGGTAAACATTTACCGGTCATTACCGTTAATTACCAGGCATGTAATACCTTAATAATACATGTAATACCTGAACATTCGGTCAGAGTCATCATTCCATCACTAGAAGTTGGGTCTTTTTGTGTCGTGTTAAATTCTAAATTAAGAAAACATCATTTTATTACTGTTATAATTGTATTTTATTATTATATAAATTTATGTATGTTCCGTCCGAACACTGATTTGTTTCTCGAAAGTTATTATGTTTGAAAACATCTTCTGTTAGGTCTCAAAACTTAAATATGGGTTTTGTCCTAATTGTTAGTATCTTTATAGATTTCGTCAATAAGAAGATTAGAATATAACCTAAACATCTGTTATAAGTATTCTGTTTATGGTTCTTCCTCAGGTTTTGCATTTGAATGTTTATTACGGTGCAGAGTAGAGACAGCACATTTTCGCTACTGATTTATTGATAATCCTAGTTTAGGGCATTCTACCAGCTTAAACTTTATTTCACTAGTAGCTTAGGATAGATATCCCCATTAAAGACCTTGCTATGATAACTGTCTTCAGGCAGTCTTACCTGGACCCACTTAATATTGTAATTGGGGAAAACACTAATAAAACTGTGACGTCAAGCGAAGGAATGTCCGTCCACCTCTTCTAAGAACCTTATTGTTAATTTCTCTCTCTTAGTCACCTTGTCTTTTTCCCCTGTTAGCCCTTAAGCTCTATACTTCGAAGAAAACACTTGCTGTCGAACAACTGATCTAAGCAGTCGATGCATAGATAAAACTGTCAATTTACCATCGTCAACCAACATTATGTCATTATACAGTCCACTCTATCGTTTTTGTCGTACTTAATGTTTGCAAATATACAGTTATTAAATACAACTTTCGTGAGTGTTTTATTAACTAGAACATTCGTTAATGCTTTTTTGTTCAACTACTCTTCCCTGTTGAAAATTCCTATATAGAATCCTCTATAGAATCATATATAGAAACTTTGCAAGAACCTGTACATGATCCTATGTGGGTTCCCATATAGGTTCTGACGTGTGACTCCTACAAGGAAAAGTGACAAGGATCCTATGTAGGTTCACGTACAGTTTCCTAGTATACACAGGTACCCATATAGGTTCTTGTGTAGGAACCTTTGCAGGATCTTGGGTAGTTTAAAAAAACATACATTTAAAAAAAAAAATTTGCGAGTTCCTTTAGAGGAACCTGCAAAAGATCCTGTACAACTTTTCTCGCTACGAAAAATCAGAAAAAAATTCTGAGGTAGCCGGTTCCGCAATTCAAAACCCAGAACATCTATACGCCTTGACCCTAACAATTAAACCTCACGGCTAATCTTGCACATGAAATATTTTACAAAAATCTCAGTGAAGTATCACACAAGACAGGGCCGGTGTGATACTTTTGTAAAATATTTCATGTGCAAGGTTAGCCGTGGGGCTTAGTTGTTAGGGTCAAGGAGTAGAAATAGGTGTTCGGGTATTCGAATCCCGAACCCGGCTGCTGAAGAATATTTTGTGATTTTTCAAAGCGAAAAAACTGTAGAGGATCCTTTGCAGGTTCCTCTGAAGGAACTGGCAAATTATTAAAAAAATATATACATTTATTTTTGAACTATACAGGATCCTGCAAAGGTTCCTACACAGGAATCAATATGGGTACCTGTGTGAGATCCTATGCCAGCCATTTTACGATTACTAGGAAACTGTACAGGAACCTACATAGGATCCTTGTCACTTTTCCTTGGAGGAGTCACACTTTAGAACCTACATGGGAACCCATATAGTATCTTGTACAGGTTCTTGCAAAGTTCCTATACAGGATTTTAAATAGGAATTTTCAACAGAGTTGAACGGAAATAATGTATTAATTTATTTTCTACCTAATAAATTAATTACTTAAACTGCTCATTTATTTCAATTTTTAATTAGTTTCAAATTTTCCGCCCTATAATAATATTTTTAATTTATGAAACTTTGAAAACTTTAAAAAGTTTCATGAAACTTTCCAACCCTGAACTCCGATACCATGAAAATTTTCGAATTTGAACAGAACTCTCTTTCTACATCATGGTGTTACAAAGAAAGGTCCGTTCGAATTCGAAAATCGGAGTCTCACTGCTGAGTGCATGGAATCAAATAGAATAACTGATGTGGGTGAATTCGCATGCAAGCGCAAAATACAAAGCGCAAAACGAACAGCACATGATAGAACGATGGAATGGCAGCCTTAGGACTAACGCACAATGACTATTTTCTAAGTCACTGTCGGCCACTATGCGCTTTCGAGACACTTTCCATGATATGATATGCCATTCTATATTCAAACACTTTAGGTTAACTTCTATATCCAACATGACCGCCTTCAATTAGATATATTTCGAGTTCGATTCGAGATTTTCATGAGGTGTCTTTTTTATAATAGGATCAACACACGTTTTTAGTTAGAGGCATCAGTTAGCAATTGAGGAACTGTAATTTTATAAGAATGGTATTTTAAAATAACTAAGAATTCATCATAAGGATGTTGAAGAGATGCCGTCCAGAGAAAATCGCTTGGGTTATCTTTGAAATGACGCTTAATACCTTCCAAACCTTATTCATCTGCTTCCAGACTTTTTAGATGACCTGTATTATCCTCTCATAAGTCGTCGCCAGTACTATGCGACATGAAGTTTTTACTTATTCTATATAATTACGAATTTAATGAGAAAAAAAAACATTAATGATTAGAAAAAAAGTATTGACGCAACTTTGAGATAGTCTTAATATTCTCTTAAATTTAAGGTGGAATCCCATGCGGGTGCAAAATGAAAAGCGCAAAACGAACAGCCAATAACAGAGAATCTTTGAGAAGACAAACCTAAAAGTGTTCTGCAATTGTCTGTTCATTTTACGCTTTGCATTTTGCTACTACAACTACTACACTACTACTAACACTACACTACAACCTCGAAGTAGTCCTTCGCGAAGTAGTCCTGATCCCTCCCGTCCCGCGCACACCTACTCTAAGATCGAGCGACTGAGGAACTAAGTGGGGGGTAAAAACAGGACCGACTCACTTACGGTAATTTCGACAATCTTTTTTTCTGACTGGCAGCGCCCAAAGGGGCGCTCAGTTGGGATGCGTCGGCCCTGCTCGCCTAGCGGAATTTCTCGGAACTGACGTTCGCGAAGTAGTCCTCATAGCAAATAATCAAGACTACTTCGAGGTTGTAGTGTACTTAACTGTACGCATGCCGCGTAACAGCGATTTTGATTGGAGGAAAAATTAATGGCGGCACCTAGTATTAAAGGCATGGATTTGATAGACTCTATTTTCTAGGGACACTATTCTGCTGCACTGCTATACGCCAACTGGTGGCAGAATTTGGAATATTCAAAAACAGATAGATTTGGATAAATAAATGAAAGTATAATCATACGTTATAGTTATAAAATGGAATTTTCAAAGAGGAAGTTTAAAAGTAAAGAGTTTTTTTGCTTATTTGGTTAATCAAAAATAATTCTATTCTAATATTTCCATTTAATACTTATAAATATTTCTTCAGCATTTTGAGGAAATGAAAATACCTAAATTGTGTTACGCTTGTTAATTTTTTTCGCCTTCAACAAAATTTCTTCAAGAGGGGGTAGAATTTGTAGAATCACAAATTTGTCTGATCGTTAATTTAATTTTGCGGCATTTTGAATGATTTTTTGTCATTTTCACCACCAAGTCAATGGTATTTTTCAAAATCTACCTGTTATCGCGGTCATATTGACATAATAGCGTCCTCAAAAATTCAGATCCCAATAGAGTTTACTTTGATCAATCTATCAATAACACGCCTTAGAATTTTTCTTTTTTCTTTTTTATGTGTCAATTTTATCAATGGTTGAATTTCATTTTATGCTGACCTCAGTGAAAAAAAACTTGTTAGAAAATTTATTTGGAGAGGGTGAAAAATTTAACTTAACTAAAAAATTTACTTTAAAACTCTAAAATATGAGAGCATATTTCTTATACGTTAAATATATTATATTTACGCTATATTTCATATAGGTTAGATTTTTGTACTCAATATATTCAATCGGGTTTAGAACAAAAGAATGCCGCATTCGCATGTTTCGTTGAAGTCCTAATAATTTTAAAATTACTGATACGAACCGGGTCTACAATGAAGTATTTAAGAACTATTTATCTCTCGTTTGAAATCGCTTATTTATTAAAAATTCTCATGAATTATTCTAGTTATAATTTATGTTGTTATTTTTTTGAACCACATTCACACTATCTATGCTGCATTGATTATTAGTAGACTGGTCGATGCACTGACAGCCTTGATAAATATATGTCAGTTGACAAGACATATACATAACATTAAACATGTTCACTTTCTAAAACTAAAAACAAAGTTAATGAATGTTTACTAGAAGCAGCAATCAAAACTGGTAAACATATTCATTTAATGAATACCACTTACTTCGTAATAATTATATATTACAACTCATTATGAGTCTTACGTGACATAAATATCATATTGTAGCAAAATCCGTCTTCATAATCAAACAATTTTCTTATATCTACTGAAGTAAACGATGAACAGTCACACTCTTGTTTTAAATTACGCGAACTGTTAGAACATTTGCAAGACGGATGCAAAATGTATGCCTACATATATCGCAACTTGTGTTCCCGTTTTTGGCTTACATAAGCAGATCGGAAATTGCTTTTCTCTGAGGACAAGGTTGTCAGATAAGTGCAAAGAAATCATACTTCTACACATGCGGCGTGAATGGCCTCTAGACATTTAGACAGGCCGGTAGAACCACGCGAGATGCATTATTGAAATTGCATAATTGTAAGATACGCGGTAGTACACGCAACACTTAAATAAACTATCAGTACCGAGCGGGTAAGTAGAAATCTCGGATCGCTTAGCGATGGAATTTGCATTCTTCACTGAACGACTTACGTGAGTAAAGTGAACGTTCTCGGGACTTAACTGTGAGAAAGTCACGTTCAAGTTCGACCTCGACTACTTGCTATTGTCATCCACACTGGATTTATTCAACCCTGTCAGGGACTATTATTACAGCAAGAAAAATTGCTCTTGTTTAACTGTCTAAGCAAACTATTAGTCTGGAAGGTTAAAAAAATTTTTCATAATTAGTGTCTATAACGCACAGTGCGCGCGCATTGTATTACCAACTACTTTTTTGCTAAAGTGAGGTTATGTGCACATTTGTACCACGTGAACTTGAACGCACAAAACTTCTAATAGTTGGTAATACGATTCCCGCATATAGGCACTACAGCTAATGCAGCCTTAGGCGTTACGTTTAGGTCGATGAAATAAGTCTATTGTGGAGCGAACCTGATATAATTTGCTTAATTTATTTAAATTTTATTTTTTAGAGCGCACCACATAAGTGCGCAAGATTAATTACCAACAATACGGGTTTAATGTGCTCAGTTTGAATTTGATCAATTAAACATTTTTTTTTAGATGTGAAGGTTTTCTGTAAAATTTTATAATGTACAGTGTTCGTCATGTAT
>CAJFCP010024803.1:28096-48372 GCA_904066005.1 Synergus itoensis | reverse complement strand
TTCTGAAGTTTAATATACACACATTGAAATGTCACATGCCTGTTTTTAATTTTCATATGTACCATTATAAAATTAATATACATAACGCATGAATTTCAATTTAATATACAAAGTATATTAAATTTGATAATCTTTTGTATATTGAAATTGCAAACATTTCTAACAGTGTAGAAAGAGGCAAGTTCTCTGCCACGTATTTTTCGAACCGTTACAGCTGGAACTGTAAAATTTTTCTCAATTTTTTCTGCATTGAAAAACGAAGAAAATGAGACAACAGAGACTCAAAAATAAAATTTATTCAGTTAAATATAAGGATTTTTGGAAAACCATTTTTTTCTTGTTTTTTTCCAGTTTTTTTTTTTTAATTATCTTAGAAACTATATGAGACATCGAAAAAACAAAAAAAAAAAGACAATGGATTCTGCGTTAAAAAATGCATCGAAATCATGTATTTTTTTTCGTTAAAAAAAAATTTTTCACCCTTTTAAGACACGATTTTTGATATTTTGAAAAAATTTTTCACTCAAAAAATCTCAAAAACTTCAGATAGTGGAAAAAAACGGAGGTCAGATTTGGATTCAGCACAGAAAACTACCATGGAAATGATATATCTCATTCCAACCCCACATAGGTCATATTTTGTTGACCAGTGTAATTAATTATATGGTTATATTAATTTTAATTATTAATTTAATTAATTAAGCAATTAGAATCATAGAATTCATCAGAATGTTAAAAAGGGGGTAGGCGCGCGAAGAGCGCAGGGGGCGAAGCCCCCCTTGTATTTATATGTAAAGTGTGTTCTTAAAGCATCATTCTAAAGTCAATAAGACTTCAATTGGACAGACTGATCCTGAGCTTCTACGTTATTTAAATGTTTGTGCTTAATTATATGTCGTTGTACCTTAATGTTCGAATTGCAATATGTGAAACTTAACAAAAGTGAATCGATTTAATTGTTTATTAAACTAGCTGTGAATCTGATCTCAAGTGTTCCATTTAACTATATTTAAATTTTTTGTGCTCATTTTTTGAGCACTTTGCTTCCTCATTATGATGAAGTTGCAAATGAATTTGCTTCCTCATAGAGGAAGCATTAACGATTTTCTTAAATATTTTAAAATATATATAATTCTTTTTTCTCGAAAGAAAGAATCTTTCGACCTCATCATTCATAGATTCCTTGCGTCGAGACAAATCGATTGACCTGTAGGATTAGTGCTTTTATTTGAACTAATATATGAAAAATTAAAAATTTTCAAAATTACGAATAATCATAATTTCACTAATATTCAATTAAAAACATTAATACTGCAGTTCAATCGCTTCGTCTCGATGCAAGGAATCTTTCTTTCCTTTACATAAGCTTTGAATTTTGATTATTTAAGAAGTTATTGTCGAAAAATCAATTTTAAATAAAAATTCTAAATGTACATAAAAAGTTTAAAATTCAATATTTTGAAAAATTCTTTAGCACGTTTTGAGATATTGGTGGTGCCAATATACCTTATAAATTTCATCAAATTATCTACAACTGTCTTTAAGTTAATAGGGCGACAAAAAACGGCGACACACACACACATCCGGACAATTGATTAGAATGTTGTATCAGACATTTATCAAGTGAGGAAAGTTTAATTAAACCATTTTATAAATATTGGAAAATGTAACGATTACAAAGCTTCCTCTATGAGGAAGCAACAACAACAACTATTAGTTCCATGTGCTTAAAAAAATTAAATTAAGTGTGTCCTGCAATCATCTACGGCATATTTATCACATTTAACAATATTTTCCTTAATTATACTTAGAAAATAAAAAAAAAAGATGAACGATTTATTTTTTTATTAAAAACAACTACTATTAATTTAATGTATTAAAAAAAAACTAACTGCATGATACAATTTTTTGTGGCACGATTATTACATCTAAAAAATGATTTATAAATTATATTTGCAAAAGAAAAATTAAAAAGAAAATTATTAGCTTACCAAAGAACGTCAAAAAGGACGTACTTCTCTCGTCAAAAAAGACGTGCAAAAGGACGTCCTTTTGTATCCCAATTTCGGACATTTTGGTCGTTATTTTGGACATCTGTTAGTACGTACTTTATGACGTACTTTTTTACGCCTTTTTTGACGTGAAAAAGTACTTATTTCTAGACGTAACAATTTTCAACTGGGAAGTGCCACAAAAGTAGTTTCGCCCCACCTAATTAATTGTGAATAATATGTAATGTGGAAACGAAGATAGAAAGTACTAGCGCAGATTCTCTGCGACCTACCCACAGGTAGCTTTGAAGTGAAACATCTCGGTTCGCGAATCCAGCCACACTTTAGTTCTGTTGTTTTTGATATCTTTTCATTTTTGTCATTCTAAAGTTGACGTAAAATCTTTAAGTAAAACTAATAAGTGGAAAAGTGTTTTCAATTTAATAATACAAATTAGAATATTATCTCAAAATGCGATTCTTCCAATTCTGTTCATCCGCGAGTAATATTTGAATTTAAATCGAAGTGGAAGTGAGTCCAAATAAAGAACAAGGACAGATTCCCTCTTTCTGCAAGTGCCTTAGGAATGAATAATCCTAAGTAATTTTAATATTAAAGAAAATTAGTTTAACTTTAAAAATATCTCATATATCTTTTAAAAGTGCGGGTTGGATTTGTGAACAACCGTTTATGCAAAGGAATATTGGTAAAGTAGAAACAGTTTTATTTTTTATACAACACACATACACACGATTTTCTCCACCTTATTGAAATTCTTTTGTGAAAATAAAATTAACAAACTGAAATTAAACGGTATTTAATCACTTATTTGAAATACCCTAACACAATGCGAGTGATATCAGCAGCAGAAACGTCTTGAAATAATAAGACAGACATCCGACTCCACTATCCGTGTTAATAATAATGCACGTTAAAATATTATTATTGTTAGGTAGATAAATTACTCACTACCGTTCGTAAAATTATATTTGAGCTCGATTTTTTAAGTTAATTTTTAAAAAATAATAAATACAACGCTTTTAATAAACAGAAAAAATTTGAAAAACATCTATTGAAATATTTAATTTTTAACAGTGTAGAGAACAAATTTTAAACTGTGAAGAAACACAAAAAAAATCAGAAGGAAAGATAGTTTTTTCTTAAATCAAAGATTAATTAAAACATTTTTTGTTACCACCATTAAAAGTTCTGACAGTGTGCCAACCTGAACTAAATTTGAATAACGGTTTTCATACTAAAAATTTTTTGCTTGAATTCGATCCATGACCTCAAGAATAGTGTGCAAAATAAATTTAAACAAAATATCCCGACCCGTCTTTGAAAAATATGTTTTTTAATTGTACAAGGTCGATTTTATCAATAAGATGTTATTTTCACGAAATTTGTTCCAGATATGTTTAAAATGTGTCGGTGACTCAATGTTTAGACCAACACAGAACGACTAGGTATATTTTCAGATATAATTTATAAACTGAAGGGAAGTAGATTGAATATAAAACACGTATAAAAAATTTCACAAATGTGAAAATCAATTAATTAATCTTCATTGAAATATTTAAAAAACTTTCTACAAAAGATTTCTTAATTATACGCAGACCAATAGGGCTGATGTATGGTTTTTTTTACTTTACTATATTTTTGTGAAATTTCATTGAAATTAAAATTTTCGGATTAAAAACGTTTCCTCATTAGTAGAAATAATTTCGGTACTTAGGTAGGGCAGGTCTAGAGTTGTCAAACCCGCTGCGACTAAGAATTTTTTATTTAAAAAACTTTTAAACGTGTGATAATCTTTTTAAGTGAACGTGCTGGGAATTATTTTATTCTCATAAATTAAATAATAATAAATTAATAAAATTAATAATACATAAGTATTATTTACATATGTAATTTTGTTTCAATTACCAAACTTATTTTTTTAATGGTTATTCGACATGTACTTAACACTTGATTTTCTTTTTCTTGTATTCCTCGTAACGTGTTTTAGAAATGAGATCCAACACAAATGCACGTTTCTGAGAGCCTAGGAACTTGTATTCAATGTTCCACACCTATTTATACTTGTGCATGAATCTTCTTGAAAAAAAAAGTTTGCGGGAATAGAAGTGCTAAACATTTCTTGGATTAAGTCCTAAATTACTGTAGCACTAACTTATCACTAGCCAATTACTTAAAAAATACATGATCTTTGTGAAATTAAAAGTCTCTTAAATTGGTTTCAAATTCAGCTAGAGAGATAGTTTTATTTAACAGAATAGCTATAAACGTGTGAATAAAAGGAATCCTTTAGTAAAAAAGTCATGGCATGAAATCTCGAATTGAACAAAGTCGAATATCGAAAAGTCTCGAATTTGTCTCGAAAAGTATCGAAATAAGAAAAAAAGCATTGGGCATATTGAATGTAGAAAAGAACATAGAATATAGAAAGGGTAGTGCTATGACGGTCGTGTAGCGGCCTGCAGTTGCACTAGTAGGAAATAAAAGTCATTCAAGCATCAGCGGCCATCTTACGAAGGGTGTGTCGCGGGGTGTATCCCTGTTGTCGAGTTACCATGGCAGCCTTTTTCTATGGGCTTGTATGCTTTATAATGCTGTCTACAAAAGAAAAATTAATGTCTAAATTTTACGGAGTTGTACCATTCTTGTATATTATATTACTTGTTTATCCTGAAAATTGGAATTAAACAAAAAAATACATCTATGGTAAGTGAATAGGAATTTAGCTGACGAGTTTTTCTAATAATAGGGGAAGGTGGGACGAGACAGTGCACAAAATCTTTCACGATAATTACATTTAAATTTTATTGTTTTTGCAAATTCTTAACCTTTAAGAACTTGTAGAAACAATTATAAGTTAAATTTTGTCCAATTCATCATTTACAAGTTACACATGGGGCATTACTCCTCAAGTGTACCACCCTGAAATTTAACTTTGTCTGATCGAACTCAAACTTGGGCAAAGTGTAGTCCCACTAGATAGAACTTTACGAGAAAAAAATTTTTTCGATTGGATAAAAATTGACCAAATTAGGGGAGGGAAAATATTTTGATTATGTGCTGGTAGACCCTATTTCGAATGTGCTAAACTTCTTTCGTATGGAATAAACAAAATTTTGACCTGTATATTTTTCATGAACTGTTTCCTGATCTATCAAATGGTTATAACTATTTTTCCATAAATTGAAACTTTGACCCCTTTTTTTGAAAATCAAAAATATTTTTGCTTTTTTTTTTAAACGACCCTTTTTTTTGGTCTAAAAATAAAGCTCAAGGCTTTATCGTTCGAAGTCCTGAAATTTAAGATATTTTTTTTTTGTTCTCGAGAAATTACATAAAGAGTAATGCGGTGCATTGACGACGCTCGAGATCACTGGGCTGCTCGCTCCATGAAACTTCTTCGGACTGTCATTAAAGTATTTTAATGCCTGCATTACAATTATTGTAGGGATGTAATATTAAGGAAGTAACTTTCTAGTAAGTATCTATTGCATTAGGTGTATTCAAAAGTTATTATAAAGCTTATTCCTTTTCTCCTTTCTTTCTTCGGATTGCCAACTTCTTGACTTTCTCATTTATTCAGGAACTTTATTCTCAAGTTCGTTCGAACGATTTTCATAAACGAATTAGTGCTTCTATCTTGCTCTTACTCAGGCTAGTGCAGAAATTTTGATGGAGTTCTGACAGGGTCCTGGTCAGTTTTTCTTTCTTCTGATGTGGCCCTAGTCAGGTTAACTGACAAGGCCCACTCAAGGCTTGTAACGCTTTGGCAGAATATTGCCCTAATTAAGGAAATCCGGTCAGGGCCTTGTCAGTTTACCCAAAAAAAAGGCCCAGTGGGAAATAATCTCACCTCCCCACCTAGGAAAAACTCGTTAATTCCTCAAAAACTATTCTGCAGATTCATTATTCACAATATATGATTATTAAACTATTTAATTTTCTAAAAACAAAAGTCCTAATATAAAAAAGAGGTAATAATTGTATAGAAACAATAAGTGATGTAAAAAAATGTTTAAAAAATTTCCCCGTTTGGAAAAGAAATTTCAAAACATTCAAAAACGTTTCAAAATTTTGAAGTAATTTGGCAATAAAAAATTTTTTCGTATTCTCTAAAATTTTTTAAACATCTTGAAATTTATTGAAATTATTAAAAACTCTTGTAATTTTTTAAAATCCCTTTAAATCTCTGGTTATTAAAAATTATGAAAATAATATAATCATAAAATGTAGTTTAATAATAATTTTCATGGAAATCTGTTTAAAATACCTAGAAATATATTTTTCCGAGTTTCTCAAAAATATACAAATTATTAAATTTTCTAATATATAAATATAACCATCTTTTATTTTTGCATAAATAATCAAGTGAAAAAAATGTTGGGATGTCCCTATTTTCACCCGATGTTTGGTTTCAACGTGAAAAATTCTTCAATGCCCTGTTTCAGTATCAATAAATTGGTATTAATGAGATATTATTACTGTATCATTGCCCAATAAATGACCAATAATATTAAAATATTTTTATCGAAAATAGAAATGCCGACCAGGGTCTCGTCAGAACCCTATTTTAAATAGTGCTAATTGCGACAATTTCCGCATAGGCGTGATTAGAAAAAGACAAACAGTACATTAGTATACGAAAATCGTACGAACGAACTCGAGAATAGAGCCCCAGATAAATGACTTGTTTAGTCTTTTTGTTGTTTTTGATTTTGTTTCTTTAACATGTGCCTTTTTTGTTTTTATCGTTGCCTATGATTCCTTCAACGATTTCTTTTCTTTTTGTTTTGGAAAAAAATCGCACTCTGTTGGAGTTGAAAATTTCTTTAACTGCGTTTATCGATTTTAGTAAGAAATGAAGAAGTCGCATTTATCTGAATAAATGAGAAATTCAAGAAGTTGGCGATCAGAAGAAAGAAAGGTGCAAAGAAATAAGCTTTAAAATAGCTTTTGAATGCACCTAATGAAATAAGTAGGTACTTACACATGATGACAATATTTCCACATAAAATAGATTAGATTGAAATTTACTTCCTTAACATTACATCCCTACAATAATTTCAATACAGGCATTAATAGCTATTTATTTGACAAGTGTGGAAAGTAGGCAATTCCCGAGAGTGTGAGGTTAGAGTCACGAGCCGAAGTCGAGTGACGTCATCACACGATCGGGGATTGCCTGCTTCTCAACATGTCAAATACAATACTTTTCACAGCGAGTCTTGCGAGTTCGATTTTCAGCGGCAATGAATTAACGAAGAGGTAGCACACCGTAGTTGATAATCTGATGACAGATGTAATGCTTACGGACTGAGGTTCCTAACCTCACTCTGTCACACGAGCAGACAAGGTTCTATTATTAATGTGCAGAGTAAAATAAATATTCATATTCTCGAGCGCCATCGATGCACCGCATTATTCTTTATTTAATTTCTCGAGAACAAAAAAAAATGACAATCTGAATTTCTGGGACTCGAAAGATATAGCCTTGAGCTTTATTTTGAGACCACAAAAAAGCGTCGTTTCTCAAAAAAAGAGCAAAAATATGTTTGATTTTTAAAAAAAGAGGTCAAACTTTCAATTTTTTGATTGACAAGAAGGTAGAAAGGTATAGGCGATAATAGGACAGAGAGAGACAGGAATGAAGAAGTGGGGATTGAAAGAGATAGGAGAGAAAGGCGATTGACAAGGAGATAGAAAGATATAGGCGGAGATAGACAAGAGATAGAGAGGATAGAAAAGAAGGTATTCAAAGAGTTAAGCGTGAATGCGGCTTGAAATGGAGATAGAAAGAGATAGGGGGGATAGACGAGAGATAGAAAGAGATAAACAATCGTTATCCCTTTTTATCTTAGAGATAGAAGGAGATAGAAAGGGATAGGATTTCTATCTCTTTACTTCCAGCAGAGAAGATTCGGGAAAAGACAAATAAGCGAAGCTGTTTTCCTTCAAAATTTCTGAAGAAAAAGTTCAAAACAGTAAATATACAAAGATGATTAATATTTTAAATGTATTGAAATTAATTACCTTATTTGCTGAAGTTTATAAAAAAGTACAGCGCCCTGCAATAATGCCTTCCTTTTTAAACATGTCAACCCAACCCTGGTTTCCATTAGAATCTTATAGAAACCAGGGTTAGGTTGACATGATTAGAAAGGAAGGCATTAATGTAGGGCACTCTACAGTATTCGTCATGTATGCCTTAACATTTTTCACTAGGATTTTACATTGAATGCGTGCAAAAATCTAGTGACAAATGTTAAGGCATACATGACGAATACTGTACATTAATGTAATTAAATTGTTATTAACCCTTTGCACTCCGCTGTCCCCTCTCATGGGACATTTTAAATGGACTTCGAATGGCACGGAGTGTAAAGGGTTAACTTGTTCCACTGATGAATGAAAAAACGCACTAGGTATCACTGTATGACAGTGATATGCACTTCTATGGCAGACTATTGAGACCGAGTACAAGTTGTATGTCTAGTAAACCTAAGAAAACCGGTATGGATAAAAATTTCCATACACTCCTAAAATCTCATTTTATGGCCAAAGAACTGTTTTTGGGTAGTTTCATGTGAGCAATCATAACTCATAAATTCCTTAATTGTCCTTTTAAAATGATGTGACATTTTTTAAATTCATTAAAAATCCCTTACAATATTTACAAATATTTTTAAATAAGAAAGTATTACAATTTTTTTTGGAATTCCTTAAAAACTTTTTAAAATCACTTTAAATCTCTCGAAGTCGCTTTAAACTTCCTATAAAACGACTTAAAATCTCTTAAAATCCTTTAGGAAGTCTTGACATCTTTGAAATTTTGTAAAATCTCTTGAAATATCTTTAAATTCCCTAAAATCATTTAAAATCTTGTGAAAATTCTTGAAAATCCTTAAATTCATTAAAGTTCTTTTACAATCTTTTAAAAATTTTCAATGCCATTTAAAATCCTTTGAAAAAATTAACAATATTTTTAAAATAATTTAAAATCTTAGAACTCCTCTGAATTTTTTAAAAATTCTTTAAAATAACGAAGTATATTTATATAGCTTTAGGCCCTACGTTCCTCATTTTACTCGAAAATCTTAAGAAAGAAATTCGATGCGGGATGAGGATGCAAGGAGTTTAAACATTCAAAGATGGTAGGGGCAGCTCTTCCAGTTTACTCGGGTTCACCAGATATCTTAAACATACAAATGAACTAATAAGAATACGTTCGATATTTTAAAAGAAGGAAGATCACTTGATAGAATAAAGATGGTACTCACCTAAGTTGTTTAGATGAACAGGGGCGGCGCAGACAGTATGGATGCCATGGATAAATCCATACATGGAAATTTTCATGTATGGAAATTCCATACATGAAAAACTGTATTGAAAGATAATGATTTTTGTTTCAAAGTATTAAACTTTTATATATAGAAATAATGTACGAAGGAAAACATTTTCTTTCAAATAAAGAAAAAGATAAAAAAAAAAATTTCGGCCTACCTCCCACGGGGGGGTAGGGCGGGGGTTATATTGTAAATCCATACATGAAAAAAATCGGCTGCGCCGGCCCTGTAGATGAAGATTTCTAGAGAATTCTTTCTGGTACAGTCTCTGCTAGAGATGTGTGATAATCTCGGCTTGAGATAAATGGTAATGATAAACAAGAAAAGTTTTTAATCCTCAGTGTTTGTATCGGGAGATCCAACCTTCCTTCCTTAGGTGCAAATGATATCGGTGAGAGTTGATGATAAGAACCTTTGCGCACACACTTGCTGATATTTGTTTTTGATGAACTGATAAAATTTACACTCAAACAGACGATTTTACAAAGCGAATGATGACAGTAACTGTCTACTCGATGATTTCAAAATTTAATTGACGTTGATTGATTTAAAGTATTGAACTAACTGAGTTTGATGGAATGAACTTATTTTTAAAGTTGATTGACGACGTGAAAATTGAACTTATCACGCAGATTTGAATAATAACTTGAAGTTTTTGAATTGATCACGAAGATTTTACAGGTTGATTCGACGAGAGATTGAACTTGAAGGTTTTACAGTTTGATTATTTAACGACGAAAATTGAACTGGTGAAACTGAACTGAACGGGAAAATTGAACTTCTATCTTTATCTTTTACATATGAAAATAGAGGTTTGTCTCTTGATAGTTTTGACGCTGGTAAGTATGGGAGGGGGACCGCTGCTGCTGGTCTTAAAGGTGGAAAACACTTGTGGCGATTTGTACATGAAGGCGAAAGCGCAGTCATCGCTAAGTCTTTGTACATACAAAAGTATGGAATCTATTTCTGGGGGTTTAATGCTCATAGGTATGGAAAGGGAAATGGACGCGCTCATGCATTACACACTCTTTAACCCGCAATGCCAATCGTCGATTTTATCCTTGTCTTTACTTGGATAAGCCTATGTACTATCTCTTCCGCTCGCATGCTTGATTAAGATTGCTCCCTTTGCTTACTGTCTATGACGTTTCTATAATGCTCAATATATTGGATGTTTATGATTAACAATATTTATCGCTACTATACTATAATATTTTTAATCTCTTGAAATATATTTAAATTCTCTAAAATCATTTAAAATCCTATGAAAAATTAACAAAATGAGTAAATTAATTTAAAATCTTGGAACTCACCTGAATTCTTTAAACATTCTTTAAAATAACTTGAAATCCATTTATATTGCTTTAAATTCTTCTGAAATCCTTTAGGAAATCTTGATACCTTTGCAATTTAGGAAAATATCTTAAAATCCCTTTAAATTCCCTAGAATAACTTAAAATTTCTCGAAATCTCCTTACGTTCCTTAAAATCACTTGAAATATTTTTAAAATTCTTTTTAATTCTTTAATATCATTTAAAATCCCTTCAAATAATGAAAAAAAAAAATTTAGTACTCTAAAATTTTGACATGCCCGTGAACTATTTTGAAATTCTTAAAAAATTTGTTTAAATCACTTATTGTTTCTAAATAATGAATATATCTTTTTTATAATAGGACTTTTGTTTTTAGAAAATTAAATAGTTTTATAATCATATATTGTGAATAATGAATCGGCAGAATATTTTTTGGGATATTGACCAGTTTTTCCTAGATGGGGTATTTACTAGGCCATTTTTTGGGTAAACGGACAAGTCTATGGCTAGTTTTCCTTAAGTAGGGCAATATTCTGTCAAAGCGTTACAAGTCTTGTATGGACCTTTCCAGTTAACCTAGTTAGGGCTACATCAGAAGTAGGGAAAACTGACCAGGACCCTGTTAGAACCTCATCAAAATTTCTGCATGGGCAGGTTTCCATAAAAATGCGTGCATTTTTTTGTGTCATACAATGTATTTAGTGATTCAGAAGTCCCACATACGGAAATCAGAAATTTCAGAAAATTTTATATTAAATTTACTCTTTTCATAAACAGCTATACATTATTGCCAAGATATATTTACGATATTATTCCATCTTTCGATATTATTCTTATTATTCTTTCTTTCAATATTATTCTATTTATTTATGAGTGCATAATTGTTTGATTGTAACGATTGCGAGAACCTGTACCGCATGTCTATGATTTCGTGGCTCAGAATATGTGTGGAGCGGACATTCTCAACCCTAGCTGACTATTATTTGCCTGGTATATAGAAAGACAGAGCATTCGTTCTGTTAGTTCTTTGCCGAACATTGTGCCTACACTATTACATGTCTCATTAATGTTGGTCCTCCTGCAAAAATTCTCACTCAAGAAACATTGTCCCTAGTCACTAAGAAAATAGTTTCTGATAGACAATAATTAATAAGACGGCTTTGTCTCTTAACTCAATCACTTCATCAACCATTTTTTAAAATATAAATTGTTAAACATTTTTTAAGTTAAAATTGATGATAAAAATTTTAATGAAATTTAAAACATTTTAAGAAATTTGTTATATCTTGGATTTCCTACCTTAAATATTTTCCTAACCGTTCGTCCTTTTGATTAACCCACTAAAAGAAGGTTAATTCGGGATGAGGATAGACAATAAATCTTAATACGAAGAAATAAAAGAAAGGATTTTAATTTCTATACAATAATTTTATTCCTCGTTGCTGATCTTCTACATGAGAGAGAGAGAGAGTGGTGAGGGGTATGGAGGGGAGGGAGAGATTGGATTGAATTTTATAACCTGATTGAGTCCTAACGGAGTATAATGTGGGAAAGGATTAAGTACTTACTGGCTTTAAGAAAAAATAAGTTCTTGTAAATTCCTCCTGGTTGACAGTTCTTGGGTAGCAGTTGTCAAAAGTCAAGTGCTGATTTTCACCCACAAGGATAAATTAAAAAAAAAAGACTCTGAATTTGCGATAAATGTTAGGGACACTGCGTACTGGTAGAAATCTGGTACTGGAAACTAGTAGAGATGTAAGGTATTGATGTAAGATATTGACCGTCGCAACTTCAGCCTTCGTAAGATACTGATGAGTGTCGCGGGTTAAGTTATTTATAATACACTGACGTGTGGAAATTGTCCAGTTTAGTCATTTTGAAATGTTTGCCCCCTAGAGGCCTCACGAAGGTGCGCCTCTATAGTATGCTCCTCTGGGCCCTTGTTGGTAGGGGAGAGCAGGGCATAGAGGACCGCTTAACGTTCTTTCGGCGATATAATTATAAATACCATGTACTTTTAATTGAAATTTATTGTACATATTGCAAAAACTATCTACTTTCGATAAACGCTTTGCTTGTATATATTATTTTTTTTAATTCGAGTAGATAATGACAAATTAAGAAAAAATTTTTGGACCTCTGTGCCCCAGCCTGCGTATGTAATTCATATGTAAAATATAAATTTTTGCAAGTAAACGTATTTTGTTATTAAAAATCATAAAGTAATTTTATAAAATGTTTAAGAACAATTCAAACAGATTATGGATTCGTCTTCTTCGTCAGCTGCAGCACATGCATCATACATGTGCCCATCCTTTACATTCTTTGCATTGAATCCAACCTTCGTTCAATTTAGATTCAAGGAATCTTCCGTTACAATAGACGTATTAAACATTTTCATTATCATTGTAGCCAATGTCGCAGGAAACAGTCCTCTGTTTTGGTCCTACACTTAATATATCAAGCATTTCAGTAACGAGACTTCGACAAAAAGTAAGCTAAGTGAACACTAACATACATTTAATAAACATTTCAATAATTAAAGCGATGTAAAGTGCGTCTAGACTTGAAACAAACTGTAATAGTCACTAAACAATGTAATTATGGCCATTACGAAGAGGTGGTACAACAAAATACAATTTTATTGAAGCGAACCCCTGTGCCCCGCTGGTCCTCTGTGCCCTGCTCTCCCCTACTGCCGGGACCAACTTAAAATTTCCACATGGGAAACCTAACATATTATAATTCATTTGGCTTGTTCTCGTTTCCAGATTTACATTTTCTTGTGAACTAAAATAAGGAATTTAGCATAACGAAATAGCCTGTAGCCAGGTAGGACAATTAGTGATAAACGATAGGCAAGACGGAACATAAGTATTATGTTAGGAATCCTAAAGTAGGAAAATGGTTCATTTTTGCAAACTTCAAAAAATATTTTTTTGTCAGCATCTTTAAAATTTTTTTAATTTATTCATTATTATGGAAAATATTGTCTTTCAACTATATGTAGATTAACTCTTGTGTATTTCAGTCTACAAAAAAAAGTTTAGGTGTTTTTTCAAAATGTTAATATTTTATAAAACGTATAGTTAAAACCTCGTTTACACTATAGGTCTTTTAAGGCACAAGTGATTTTTCAAACTGGAATGTCTCATCTTTGGGAAATAATGGAAGTTCGGTTCGACCCTCTAAAAAATCTAAGTAGTAATATGGTCAGGTCATTTGAGTGGTGTAGAAATTCTTCAGTTAACTTTTGAATGTTGCGCAGTGAAAGTGCGTACAGGGTCATAAAAGACCCAGTCTGTACATCGCGTTAATTTTTTTTTATAAGTTAGAAAACATTATTTTTTCCGTTATTTGGTATTTTCTGGTACTTACATGAGCAACATAAAGTTTTCATGTAATTCTGGACAATTTTTCAGTGGAAAAAAAAAATTGTTCAATAAATGTGCATTAACATTTAATATCCTGCTTCTTCTGTGGAATTACCGGTATGAATCACTGTAATATATTTTCAATTTTCAGGTCTTTAACTAATTCAACTTCTTGAAGCCGTCGCCAATGTGTTTATATTTTCTTCAAATGTCATTTTTTAAGTCTTCAAATAATTCAATTTTATGAAACCGCGGCCAATGGGCCTATAGTTAAGCTTTAAAACCTTGCAATGATTTTTTAAAAAAATAGCAATTATGATCCGCGTGCTCTGCGCGCAATTGATTTCTCGTTTTTGCACACCTTTTGTTAGTAGACAAAATAATTTGAGAATTTTTAATTCTTAAAATATAAAAACTTGTAATTCTTTATCTAACTTTAGCAATCTCTATAAGTTTCATAAAATTCTTTAAAATGCCTTTATTATTCTTCAAAATTTGGTGAAATTCCTTTAAATTTCGTAAATTCACTTGATATTCCCGTGACATCATCTCACCTATTGTCATAAATTAATAATCAACAAAATTATTTGATATTATTTCCATTAAGAATCCAAGTACCCAAGTATTGATCCAACGTCTTAGCTAGAGGGTCAAAAAACCTATAAAAGATTGACCATCAGCACACCTCGAGTTTGGAATCAAGAATTTTGAAACATAAAAATGATAATCTACCCTCTCGAAGGTATCTCCAAACCCAAGTCTCCGAACCCTTCCTCGAAACCACTGTCTTCATAATTTCCCCCAATACCTGGAATTAGAAAGGTAAAACTAGGGCAATTGTCTTTATTGCCCATTATACATCTTATAAAAACCGGCGAATTTGACACAAGTCTTCAGTCTTCTGCGAATGGCAAACCAACAACGTCGTAATCTTCAGTCAGTCTAATCCGCGACTCATGACCGCATCACTACGCCGAACTGTGTACCAACGATGTTGTGATCTTTTAACCCATTTAAACCAGTATTTTTGGACTTGGACTCCGGACCTACATCCTTATCCAGTAGGCCCGTCAAACTTTCCGAAAAGTTAATCATATCTCAGACTCCTTACCGTGCCGTTGGGATCTGAATTTCGACTCTAGTGAACCAGTCCAATCAAGTTATACCGCGAATACTTCGACTCTCAACTCTTTGTCCTTCAGTAATAAACAGTGAACCCTAAGAAATCCTGTATCTTGAATTAATTCTATGAAATCAATCCTACAAAAATAATCCTGTGAGTTCTGTGATTTTAACCGTGATTCCTGTGCGAAGTGTCAATTTAGTTAGAATATGGTCATCCGTAATGTCTAGAGACCACCACCTGCTACCCTGCTGGAAGTAAAGCAATAGAAATCCTATCCCTTTCTATCTCCTTCTTTATCTCGCCTATCCCCTCTATCTCTTTTTATTTCCATATCAATCCACATCCACGTTTACCTCTTTAAATCTCCTCTTTTCTATCTCTTTCTACCTTTGGTCTATCTCCGCCTACATCTTTCCATCTCTTGTCTATCTCCGCCTTTCTCTTTCTATCTCCATCTCAATCCACATCAACGCCTATGTCTATCAATCTCCACTTCTCTATTTCTTTTTATCTTTTGTCCATCCCCGTCTATCTCTTTCTATCTCTTTCTGTCTCTGTATATACACCTGTCTATCCCTTTCTATCTTCTTGTCAATCTTAATTCGCTTTTATCTCTTTTAATCTTCAGTTCTCCATCCCTTTCTATCTCCATTTCAATCCATATTCACGCTTACCTATTTGACTCTCCTTTTTCCTATACCTTTCTATCTCTTGTCTATCTCCGCCTATCTCTGTCTCAATCCACATCAACGCTTATCTTTTTCAATCCCCACTTCTCTATCTCTTTCTATCTCTGTATATATCTGTCTATCCTTTTCTATCTCCATTTCAATCCACCTCCACTTCTATCACTTTCAATCGCCACATATATATATATTCCTTCCTGTTTTCGCCTATTCTAATTTATCCCTTTCTGTCTCCTTGTCAATCTCAATTCGCTCTTATCTCTTTCAATCCCCACTTATTTATTCCTGTCTATCTCTCTTCTATACCTTTCTATCATCTTGTCAATCAAAATTCGCTCCAATCTCTTTTAATTCCATTTTTATGTCCCTTTCAATCTCTTCCCTATTCTCATCTACCTCTTTCTATTTCTTTGCCAATCGAAATTTACTGCTACAGTATGTCAAGTAAGAGCGTGTACGGCATTACTCATAGACCGTAAGTTATGCAAGCCTGAATTTTTTCTATCAGGTTCAGGAATCCTCCTGCTTTGGCGCTTTTATGTAAACATTTCAGTCTGTCGATTTTCTGTCAGAGAAACACAGAAACCGCGATGAGGGTCATATACGCGAAACGTTTTGAAGCCGTGTTCCTTTTCACACACCCAATAGGGCCAAAAATGTCGTATGCAATGGCGGACAAGTACATCAAAAAGTCGAGGACGTTTACTGAGAAGTGGGTGAATCGATTCAAAGAGTTTAAAAATGTCGACGACTTTCCAAATCGTGGTTCGCAAGGGAAAGTATCCAAAAATGATGAAAAACAAATCGTGACATTGTTTTCCCGAAATCCTGGCTTGGCACTGCGTCAAGGGCAAGCAAAATTGAAGCAAAAAGGTCTGGACATATCTCACGAATCAATTTGTAAATTTTTGTGTGCGAATAATTTGAAATGGCGGAGTTCATTAAAAAAACCACTGCTCTCTGAAAAACATGCTGCCAACTCTGCACTAACTGGAAACAGGAAAATGGCATTATCACACTTGATTGGCCTTCGCAACCACCTGATGCTAATCCTATCGAAAATGTCTGGGCCTACATCAAGCAGAAGCTTCGAGGAAAACGTGTCTTCACTTTGAAGCAGCTCTCGGCTCTCCCGAGAAATTCGACGCATTTGGAAGGCGCTTCCCATCGAATACGCAGAAAATTTTGTGGATTCTATGCCTCGGAGATGTCAAGCAATAATCGATGCTGGTGGTGATTGGACGCATTATTAACATAATCGCGCATTAATTTGGAACATGTTGAGTATATGTATATGAATAAAAAATTTTTAAATAATTTTTTTTAGAAAGTACGCTGTACACGCTCTTACTTGACAGACTGTATGTGTTTCAATCCTTTGATTTCTGTCCCAACCTAATTCTAAACTTATCTTCTTGAATGCCTTCTTCTCTGCTTCAATTGAACTCTTTTATATTCAAATCTGTCCTTGTTTATCTTATTTTGGTTCAATTATTTCGTTTTAAAAAAGTAGTTATTTGTAATTAATTTAGAGCATATACATATATTGCAGGTGTCATTTTAAAAGCCATATAGATTCTCCCAATTTATTATTAAGCGAATAAATATAATACATCTATAAGATAAAGAAGGGCGGATTAAAAGATAAAGTAGTGGAACCATATTGACGCAAGAAAATATTGAGTGGATAGAAGTAACTGACATTGAAATAGATAGGATAGACAAAAGACAGAAAAAGACAGAGAAGTGGAGATTGAAAAAGACAGGCGTTGATGTGTATTGAGGTGGAAATAGAAAGAGATAGGCGTTAACGTGTACCATATTGAGATAGAGATAGAAAGAGATAGGCGTTGATGTGTATTGAGATGGAGATTGAAAGAGATAGGCATTGTTGAGTATTGAGATGGAGATATAAAGACATAGGCGTTGATGTGTATGGAAATGAAGACAGAAATAGATAGGCGAAGATAGACAAGAGATAAAAAGGGATAGAAAAGAGGAGATTCAAAAAGATAAGCGTGGATGAGTGATTTTGTTTTTCACCTCATAATTCCTAGCTCAGTGGACTAAGCGTTCGACAGCAAACTCGATGCACGAGGGTTCGCATTCCTATAGATGCTGTTTTTTCATCGTAATAGAGGTATGATTAGAATAATATGTATGAACAAAATATTTTAGTTATAAAATTATTATGCATGTTTAAAATATGAAGACTATTAAGTTATAAAAGAGAGAAATAGTGTTCGGGATAGAAAGAAATACAAATTTCTAGCAAGGGAGATATAATTATGGATAGAAAGGAATAAAATCTTGTTGTGATTAAATAGACTAAGAGATTGAAAGAGATAGAAATTATCAGAAATAGAGATAGACTGAGGGATATGAAGAGACAGATATTACCAGACACAGGGATAGACTGAGAGATAGGAAGAGATATATATGACCGGACACGGGGATATAATGGTAGTTAGAAAGGGATAGCATTCTGGCTAAACAAGGATTCTTGACGTAGGCTCTGCTCAACCTTTTCTCTTTGTAGTTGAAAAATTACGCAGGCCCACAAAAAAAAGTGGTTTGAACTTTACATGTGACAAGGCTACCCTTAAGGATTTTGAGCCGCTGAATCTGAATCCGACCTTAGAATTTTCCCTAGACCCTACAATTTTCTCCTAGCCTAGGGTAAATGTGTCAAATTTTTGAAGTTTCAGGCTCCGTTGAAATTATATTTATCCACGAAAAAGTTAATGGAACAACATCTTTTCTACGTATTTCGGGTCGCTGAGTTCAAGTCTGACTTTAGAATATTTGTAAAGTATCTTTGAATATCCGTAGCCTAGGGATAATCTCAAGTATATTAACACAGGCACACAAAAAAAAAGTGGTCTGAACCAAGAACGAGACCCATATATTCTTATGTATTTTGATGCGCTGATTCCGAATCCGGCGTCCGATTGGCTCCAACACATCAAGTTTAAGGGCATTTGAAGGTCAAATCGGCAAAAAAATCGATTGAAAGAAGGTGACTACCATTTCTATGGTTTTGAGGGCCGCTGAATCCGAATCTGGAATCCGTTTGATTCCATCATGTCCGTATCAAGGTCAATTCAAGGTCAAATTTGTATAACATGAAAAAAGTGAATTTTTGACTGCAGATTCTGAAAGAACGGAAAATTTTACGTTCAGATATGATATCCGCTATTTGGATTCGGCAACCCTCAAAACGTTTGAAAATAGTAGTCTTGTTCCACGAAGACACACTTTTGTATTTTTGCAATGGTCATACAAATTTTTAAGTTAGTAGCATAAATTACACTCGAAGCTCATGTTAGCGGCAGCTCGATTGGTCGGCCGCTAACACGAGCCTTGCGATACTGCTGAGTTCAGACGTCACCCTTCCCGCCCCACGGAACCCCTTACCGACTATATATAGCTACGGAACCGCTAACATGAGTGTCGCTATTATGAGCTTAAAGTGTAACCTTGAAATGACCTTTAGGATCATCATCAAAAAAATAACGGATCTCATATCTTAACGTAAAATTTTCCTTTCTTTCAGAATCGGCAGTCAAAAATTCACTTTTTTCACATTATGTAAATTTTACTTTGAATTGACCTTGATGCAGACATGATGGAATCAAACTGATTCTAGATTCGGATTCAGCGGCTCTCAAAACCACAGAAATGCTAGTCACCTTCTTTCTATAGAATTTTTTGCCGATTTGACCTTCAAATGCCCTTAAACATGACGTGCTGGAGCCAATTGGACGCCAGATTCGGAATCAGCGCATCAAAATACCTAAGAATATATAGGTCTCGTTCTTGGTACAGATCACTATTTTTTGTGTGCCTGCCTTGACCTTGAAATGTCCTTGAGGATCATCTTCATGAAAAGAGCGGATATCATATCTGAACGTAAAATTTTCCGTTCTTTCAGAATCTGCAGTCAAAAATTCACTTTTTTTATATTATACATATTTGACCTTGAATTGACCTTGATCCAGACATGATGGAATCAAACGGATTCCAGATTCGGATTAAGCGGCCCTTAAAACCGTAGAAATGGTAGTTACTTTCTATAATCGATTTTTTTGCCGATTTGACCTTCAAATGCCCTTATACTTTATGTGCTGGAACCAATCGGACGCCGGATTCGGAATCAGCGTATCAAAATACATAAGAATATATAGGTCTCGTTCTTGGTTCAGACAACTTCTTTTTGTGTGCCTGTGTTATTACCAGGTGTGTAAATATGAAACCGGAATTTTTGTATAAAAAATACACTTTTATTGTATAAAAATGATAAAGAATATTTTATTCAAAGTATGCTCCATCGCTAGCTATACATTTTTCCCACCTGTCTGGCAATTGGTGGATGCCACGCCAAAAAAACTGTTGCTCTTTCGAGGCAAACCAGTCATCGAGCC
>CAJFCP010024802.1:41795-52918 GCA_904066005.1 Synergus itoensis | reverse complement strand
GTTAGGCCACTCTAGAATTTTCGAAAAATCGATTTTTTTTTGTTTTAAATTATCCCTTAAGACCTCAAAAATGATGTGCCAAAAAATTATAGTCGGGAAAAATTTCTAAGTACACGGTTTTTGAATTTTAGTACAAGGCCCCCTGGTCTGCCTTTTTGACCGCTTCTGTGAAATTTAATTTTTTTCACATATATTATTATTAATTTATTTTTACAATGAGTGATAAAGTGGTGTACAGTGGAAAGAAAGGAGGAAAAACGGCAGGACGATAATCTGGAAGGCCAATTGTATGGTGCAGGCATCGCTGATTAAAGGTATTAAAAAATTATTCATGATTTTCTACTACTCAAAACTTCAAACGCGTTTATCACAAAACTGTATTTTTTGAGTTGGCCGGACGCATAACTCAGACAATTTTCAACCGATTTGCTTGAAATTTTGCATATATCTTGAAAAATATATTGTTTATAGAAGTACGTAGGATTTTTATTTTAAATTGCATAGTTAATTTGTTATTCACAATTTTCTGATGATTTTTCAAGCAAATTTTTCACTTTTCACTTTGGAAGTACGCCATTTGGCCAAAAATTAAAATATCGAAAAAAACCTACGTACTTCTCTAGCAGTTAGTGTATACAATATAAAAAAAAATTGGGTAATTGAAATTCAAAAATTACAAGAGCTGTTTGTCCGGCCGTGAGCCTTGAAAAAACGAAGACGTCATCGGAAAAATGCTGCACAACCGCCATTTTGAAATGAATCGCTTCAAAAAAAATTGTGTATACAATTGTTTATATATATATAATAAATGTCCTAAATTGAATTCTCGATTTACTTTGTAGTATTTCTAGAAAAAAAATCCTAAAAAAGCCTATTTTTTCAGCCTCTAGAGTGGTCTAACCCCTTAACTAGATCTAAGCATAATCATATTGTTACTTTATTTTGATCTCGTACTTGCCGCCTAACTGGCTTTCCAAAGAACACAAACTCAAAAAAACGTTTCAGCTATCTATGTGTGTCGAGAGGAGTTACGGGAGTTACTTGCCGTCTGGGACATGTCAGTCGCTTATTTCTTTATAACTTTGATCATCCTCCGACAATGTAGATAATATAAACCACCTAAATTGTGTAAAGCCTACACTGTTCTACATTTGTTATGAAAAGACATACGTCGAACTGTCAAAATATGTGGACGCAGCCATAATGGTTAGCGCTATAGTTCCACTTCCAAACATAAAGAGGGCAGCAACTCTCGGAGCTACGATATTTTCGTAACAGCGACTGCGCGCTCAGGCGGATAACTCCAAGAACGAGCAGTTCCTCACTGGCTGTTCACGTGTAAGTTGTTTCGTAAAGTGAGAGAAAATTTTACAGTGAGACGATAGGAATACCTCTTTTACCAAAGGAATAGATCTCATTCCAGTATTTTGGGTTCAAGGAAAGTAAGGTAGGCGTCCGCCAATCATGTTTTCTCCCAATTAAACTTTTAGTGTAGAATTTTGAGATTGAGAAAGTTACGTAACATTCAGCCAACGCCCATGCACGGCATAGCGCTGTTCGTTCTCTCTTTTGAGCATTTAATTTTGGGAAACGAATATTGAGTTTGGTGTGAGATTTTGCTTAACATATAAAGTTATTTTCTTTTGGTTTAATGTTGTACGCTTATAGAAGTAATTTTCTATAGTATAGAATTTCGGTTTAGAATGATGTAACGTCGTGTCAACGCCCATGTCATGGCTTCTCGCCATTTTGTGCAATCTCGCGTTTGATATATAAACCTATTCTATCTAAGAATAATTCGAGAATTGATTTCTAGTTGGATATAGAGATTTTCCAATAATTTAGTTGAGTAAAATTAAGTTTAGAAATTTCGAGAGCAAAAGTCTTTATTCGATCCAATATAATGTTATATTCAGTTATAATGACTACGTCACCTGGATATAATTAGATCCAAGGCTACAAACCATTGTGAGAATATTATATTTTGATAACTTTGCCGATTGTTCTGAACATTCTCATATGTCAAACTAAGAATTGATCAGATCAGATTGTAACAATTTCTTTTTTTTTGTTTTTGCTCACCTCATCCATCTAATTCAAAGACTGTACATAATTTCATCTCATCATTACTTATAATAAACCTGATCTTTTTCTTTTATTTAATCAATTTGGTTTGATTTGCTTCATGCCCCCACGAAATCCCTCTCCAGTGAGCTAGCTGGAAAAATTCTCTAAGCTTTTCAGGACATCTTGAGTAAAGTTTTGTAAGAAAAATTTTGAACGGTATCGAGAGATACATGGCGCCCTTACTGGCATTAATTAAATTCAGAGAAAAATTTTGTTGGGTGTTGGATTTTTAACGGCACTGAGAGGCCGAAAGTTCCTTGAGGCTGAGACTGTCTTTATAATATATTAGAAATTTAATTTTTTTTTCTTGAGTTGAAATGTGTTAAACTGAGAATATATCGAAAAGGTGTAAGAATAATCCCAATTTTTTTTATTTCGTTTGTTTTCTTTATATAATACACCAAAAACAGGATAACGATTATCCTTCGGTAGACTTTAAAAAAATGTCAATCAGTCATGGGAATCTCAGCATTGCTGTCCTATTTGGGCGATTCATCTGAGATTTGCAAGTCCAGGAAATAATTAAAATTTCAATTTTTGTACGCCAATGCTTTGTAATCAATCGCAAAATCATGATGAGGATTGTTATTTCCGTAATACCACACTCATAAAGGGCTTTAATGCAAATAATAAGCAACAGATTGCTTATGCTGATGTTTCATCTATGGTGAAGTCTGTTTTTATACATGTGCCTAAAGCAAATACAGTTGTATCACAGTATGGTATGTATCACAAGAGCGTATACGCCAGATCTGTGAAATGGATGTATAGATTTAAAAAAAGCCTATAGTACTTTAAAGTACATCAAATGTACTTTCTCGTCAGTAGCTAATAAATCGTCCAGTCTCCATGATTGTCGAGTATAACTTGACATCGTTTTGGCATACTTTCCACGAGATTTCGGGCATAAGTTGTAGGAAACGACCTCTATATTTGACGAATTTGGTAAGCCAGCTGCTGCAGGTTGAACACATGTTTCTTCTGAAGATTCCTCTTCATGATAGATCACACGTTCTCAATCGGATTGGCATCAGGAGATTGTGAAGGCCAATCCAAGGTCTTGATGCCATTTTCTTCTTTCCAGCGTGTGCAGAGGCGGCTGCGATGCTTGGGGTCGTTATCCTCCCGTAAGACCCAGCCATCGGTTTCCTCGACAAAAAAATTTTTGGCAGAAGGTAACAAACCTCGCTGCTAGAGCCCTTTCATCCTTTTGGCGTTGCAGAGTCAGTTGAGAATTCGCTTCGAAAAGCTTTATTATGGCGTTATTCTCGCGTGATGTTGTTGCTCGAGTTTTACCGCGCTCTGGAAGATCAACCACATTTTGCGTGGTCTTAAACCTCGTAACCCGCTTCTGGACGAATGCCCTTGACCGTCCAGTATAATTAGCAGCCTCTTTATAGCCTCATTTTAGAGCCTTTTGGATGCGAACATAAAAATACCACTTCGAAACTTTTCCAATACAAAGCACTCATGTTGAATTTTCACTATTATGCTTCAAAGAATAAACACCACTGGAAGATCTATTAGATGACGAAATAGAGGACTATCCCCACTCTGTCCCCACTACCGAAAACCCCCAGAGCAAGTCTCCTCTTGCCTACAGGTCCGTCTGTTATTGTATATACGCTCTTGTGGTACAGACTATAAATTACCACGCACACCTTTGATCAATCAGTTCAGAATTTAAAGTGATTGCTATTCTGTTAAGACTGCAAACAGGATACATGAAGTTTTGTTGCTTCTTATGTTATTGGGACAGTCGTGCTAAAGACAAAAATTACACTGTCAAGGTTTGGTCCGAACGCTACTCGTATAAATCAGGGTAAATAAACATCGCTGAAAACCCTATGGTAGACCCTAAAAATGTTATTCTGACACCTCTACATATCAAACTCGGGGTAGTTAAAAACTTCGTAAAAGCTTTAGTTAAAAACGGAAACACAAACACGTTTTGCTAATTAAAATCAAAAATCCCAAAACTTAGCGAAGCAATAGTAAAAGAAGGGGTTTTCATAGGGCCTAAAATTCGTGAGTTTATGCAAGACTCAGAATTCGACGAATGCTTGAGCAGTGAAGACAGAAAAGTCTGGTTATCTGTAACGGATGAGATCCTAAATTTTCTCGGAAATCACAAATCATACAAACATACTGCACTACAAGCGGTATGTGAGTGAAATGTTGACGCAATTTCATGCCCTGAATGTGAATATGTCATTGAAAATACATATCCTACATTCTCACTTAGATTTATTTCCTGGAAAATTGGAATCAGTCAGTGAAGAGCACGAAAAATGTTTCCACCAAGAGAGAGAAATTATTTTGAAGAGATATCAGGGCAAATGAAGCACCAGTAGTCTTGGTGATTATTGTTGTCATTCGTAACGAGCCGATCAAAAAACATGTTCTCTCAAGCAAGAGTTAAACATTTTAATATGGATAAATGAAGATCTGATGGTAGTACTGCATTTAGAACAAGTTTTCAAAAATTGAAAAGTAGGGTACACATTTTTCAAGATATTTCAGGAACGGATAATCAGAATTCAAATTATCTTCCAGATAATATTATTTCTCGTGAAAAAAAAAATCGACCTATTGTTGATTAAGAAAATCTCACATTCTCATCACACGTCGCGCTTCGCGCTCCGTGTTGCGCGCTTGGCGCGCTGGCGCTCGCTTGGCAATCTTTATCGCTGCTATACACTTTTGTTTTAATTACTTTATTTATAAATGAAGAAGAAAATGTATTTACTTAAGGTTCTATCGACCTTAAGGAATACATTCTCATTACGGCACTCGCTCTTCGCGCTCGATATTTTATTTAACCCTCCCTCTAACCTCGCGCTTCGCGCTCGGCTCTGTTTAACGATATTTATCACAATTAAAACGTATACTGAAAAAATATGTGATACAAATTTTTCAAAGTATTATTCACGATTAAAAGGAAAACTATTCATACTATTGAAAAATGGCCAAAAGAGAACTTGTAGATCTTTTTAAGACCAATAATTATATTTCTTATCATTTTCTCTACATCTCGCGTTATTTGGCTCAAAATTTGAATTTTCGATTTTTTAATGAAATTCAAAAAATTGTTATGTCGGCCCTATATGGCGTTCAAAAATAAACATTTTTCTTCCTTAGGATTTTTTTCATATCGTGCGTTTTTTGGCTTCTAATTTAAGTTTTCTTTCATTTTTTTGGATTTTCAAAATGTTATAAGTCTTTCAATTTTTTTTGTATCTAAAAAAGTCATTAGGAAAAATTGTTCGAATTTTTGAGTACTACGAACATCTGAGCATATAATTTTTAAATTAGAAAAAAAGTGGTTTAAAAAATTTTCAAAATGCTCTAACTTTTTGAATTTTTATCCAAAATGGCTGACCAATGAAATTTACCTTCATTTTAGGACACTAAACAAATATACCAAAGGCCACTCCAATCGGTCAATTTTTTCGAAAGTTATCGTGCTAACAAAATAAAGTCTACAGACAGACAGACAGACAGACAGACAGACAGACAGACAGACATACAGACATACAGACATACAGACAGACAGACAGACTCATTCGTAAAAACATGTTTTTCGGGTTCAGGGTGTCCCAAAACGTGGACATTTGACAAAAACTGGGGGAGTCGAATTTTACACAAATCTAATACATTCTCTCTGATGAGAATGTAAGAAATTAAATATTTACTGAATTACAGAGCATTGAAATTTTAGTAAATTTTTTAATTTTTTGAAAATATCTAAATAACCGTAATAGATATCGCATAAGTAAGACGTGTTCAGCATTGAAAAATACTTCAGAAATCATATTTTACATTAATTAAATGACAGGTCATTTTTTTATTTTTTATTTAAGAACAGTCGAAAATTCAATTTCACAAAAATTATAAATGTGCATACAAATTTTTTAATTCAATATTTTGCAAAATCCTTTGACACTGTTTGAGATATTGGTGGTACAAATAAACCCTACCAATATTTCATCAATTTATCTCCAACTGTCTTCAAGTTATAGGGGAGAGTCGGGTAGCCTGAACCATCGAGTAGCCAAGGCCACTCGTGACTTTGAATAAACTGTACTTTCTGCGATGATAAATTAACACGTTTATCTTTCTTAATTGTTCCAAAGCGTAAATTTTAAAATGAGGACTCATATATGTGGTGAAATTAAAATAAAATCATGTTATAAGAACGGGTACGCGATTTCTTTTACAGTTTAAGCTTAATCAACTGAATTCTTTTTGGGCCTAAAAGTACATTTCGAGCACTACGTCGCAATATAGTATTTGTTTCGTCTCAATTTAACGCGAACCGTCGTGCCGAGTAGATTTCCGTCTCTGTCAAGAAAGGAAAGCTGAAAATGGTATCGAGACGATGGACTGGCCATCATACTCTCCAGATGCCATAACCCGATTGAAAACGTTTGTGATCACATCAAGGGGAGACTTGCAGGAAAACGTGTCTTCACACTGACAAAGCTATCTCAAATTAATGGAGATCTGGCGCTCTTTACCTGCATAGTATGCTCAAAATCTGGTGGCAAGCATACCGAAAAGATGCTATTATAGATAATATGATAGCTATTATAGATAACAACGGGGACTGGAGACCGCGTATTAGGTAATTGCGACGTAGTGCTTGAAACGTACTTTTAGGCCCAAAAAAATTCAGTTAATTAAACTTAAACTGTAGAAGAAATCGCGTATCCGTTCTTGTTGAATAAACTGTATTTCATTCCTAGAAAACAAAAGCATTTTGTGAAATTTGATCAATTTTATAATCAAATATTTGCAAAGCTACAAACAATATTTAGTTGGTTTTGATTGGAATATCTAAATCAGTGATGTCCAAGCGTGAGTAAATGAGTAGTTTGCCTTCCCCCTCTCTTACCACCTTTGGTGGCTAGTTTCCCCTCCGGTTCCGGACGGCCCAGACCAAGCTTTAATAAAATTTTCGAATTTTAATTTTTGAAGGATGTATCAATATATGAAATTTTATTGTGCAACTTTTTTCTTGTAGAAAAAAATGGTAGCTTTTTTAGTTTTAAAATTAAAGATAAAAAACAGACTTTTTTGAAAAAGTCGATTTTAATCCGTTTTTCACTTTAGCTCGTGCTCAGTTCGTCAGTTTTTCAAATTTTTAAATGAAATTTTCAGGGAATGTGCTTTCGGGTGTCCTTTGATTGATAGAACAATATGAATTCAAAAATTTATGTTTTTAAAATTGTTATTAATTTTTTTCTAATGTTTGGCGTGAATCGGATTTTTGTAACTTCGAGCGTTTCGTTTATCGAGGGAATTTTGAGCAAGAAAAAACTTCTCGCGGCAAAAATGCGGAGAAAACTATAATAAAGTTTTTTGAAAAGTTTTAGATCAAATTATTTAAGGGCATGTGATGATTTTTCAAAGGGTCAATCGAATTTAGTAAGTCGAAACTTTTTTTTTTTAATTTTGCGAGATAAAAAGAGTCAATAACGGTCCGTTTTAATGTTTTCTATCATTTTCCAAAGTTTCAGGGCAAAATCTTTATTTTTGTGGCCGAAAAGTTGGTTATTGGAAAATCGTAATTGCATAGAGGACCTAACCTCAAAGTGACAAATGTATTACGAATTTTAGCAATTCGAAACTTTTTTTCATTATACATGATAAAATGAGTCAATATCGGTCTGTTTTGATGTTCTCTATCATTTTTCAAAGTTGCAGCGCAAAATATTTATTTTTGCGGACGAAAAGTTGGGTTTTGGAAAACCATAATTTTCAAAAGTTTCACATGTCCTTAATAGTTTAGGAGTAGTTATGATCTTAGTCAGCGCTGGAACGGCGCGGCGGCGGTAAGTCGTAGAGTACGTTGTACGTTCGAAAACTCCAGCACTGATTAAGATCATAACTACTCCTAAACCATTAAATAATTTGATCTGAAACTTTCCAAAAAACTTTATTATAGTTTTCTCCGCATTTTTGCAGCGAGAAGTTTTTTCTTGCTCAAAATTCCCTCGATAAACGAAACGCTCGAAGTTACAAAAATTCGATTCACGCCGAACATCAGAAAAAAATTAATAACAATTTTAAAAACATAAATTTTTGAATTCATATTGTTCTATCAATCAAAGGACACTCGAAAGCACATTCTCTGAAAATTTCATTCAAAAAGTTGAAAAAACTGACGAACTGAGCACGAGCTAAAGTGATAAAAGAAATTACCAGGTGTGTAAATATAAAACCGGAATTTTTGTATAAAAAATACACTTTTATTGTATAAAAATGATAAAGAATATTTTATTCAAAGTATGCTCCATCGCTAGCTATACATTTTTCCCACCTGTCTGGCAATTGGTGGATGCCACGCCAAAAAAACTGTTGCTCTTTCGAGGCAAACCAGTCATCGAGCCACTTTCGTACATTTTCGTAAGAAGTGAAGCGCTGCTCAGCAAGTGCGTGTCCCATCGATGCAAATAGGTAGTAATCGGACGGAGCCATGTCTGGTGAGTAAGCCGCATGCGCAAGTATTTCCCAACTAAATGCCTCAATCGTTTCCTTAACCAGTTTTGCTGTGTGTGATGGTGCATTATTATGAAGCAAAATCACTTTGTGTTGCCTTTGCCTTTTTTTTTGTGTTGCCTTTTTTTTGCCTTTCCCATGGCTTTCAAACGTATGGAGACGGCTTCTCGTGTCACATTTAATTGATCTGCGAGTTGTTGTTGCGTTTGAGCATTATCCTCATCCAACAATGCTTGCAATTCGCTGTCTTCAAACTTTTTTGGTGGTTTTCCACGTTCCTCGTTTCTTAGGTCAAAATTGCCATTTTTAAATTTTTTAAACCACTCAAAGCACTGTGACTTACCAAGAGCATGCTCACCGTAAGCTTCGACAAGCATTCGATGCGATTCTGCAGCAGTTTTCTTTAAGTGGTAACAAAAAACCAATGATGTCCGCAAATCGTAATTTGTAGGCACAAAACTCGACATGTTTAACGCTATTACTAACTATACTATTATATGAAACTTGTATTGTTGTGAGTCAAAAATCTTTGTCAGAGATGTGAACAACAAGATGGGGCCACTGTCGCGGTTTGTCGGTAACTACATAGACAGGTAGAGCCATCTATTGGCAAATTCCAGTTTCATATTTACACACCTGGTAAAATCGACTTTTTCAAAAAAGTCTGTTTTTTGCCTTTAATTTTAAAACTAAAAAAGCTACAATTTTTTTTCTACAAAAAAAAGATGCGCAATAAAATTTCATACATTGATACATCCTTCAAAAATTAAAATTTGAAAATTTTATTAAAGCTTGGTCTGGGCCGTCCGGAACCGGAGGGGAAACCAGCCACCAAAGGTGGTAAGAGAGGGGGAAGATAGGCAAACTACTCATTTACTCACGCTTGGACATAACCTCACTTTAGCAAAAAAGTAGTTGGTAATGCAATGCGCGCGCACCGTACGTAGAAACTAATTCTAATGCAGCCGTAGGCGTGACGCACGTGTCAACTGAATTAAGTCTATTGTGCACTGAGAGAAATTGCTAGTCAGGCCAACTAGGTTAAGTATAGTTGAAATCGTCTTTGACTTTTGTATTCCAGTCAGAACTGTGAAGGTAAATGTAGTCATAGTAACGTGAAAATCTAGTTATGGCAACTACGTTACCTGTTAAAGTTAGTCTTTATTTCAAATAATATAGTCATGGCAAACAATATGAAGCAGTGAGCGTAACTATATTAACACGCTGCTGTAACTCGAGTAAAAATTTTTCTTCTTCATTCCGTCTTGATCCAAGACGTGTTCAAGACATAATCATGTCTTAAGTTATATACTGAGCCAGACTTAGATGTCTTAAAGCCATAAAAAGCCATAAAAATGTGCAGGTCGTAAAAGTCGAGTAATTTTTTTTGCCAACCTTTGGCGAAACGAAATTAGTTCTTATGGTATTATAATTACCACAATCCCTTCTATTATTTAATTCTCATGCAATAATAAATAATTCATTAAAATTTGTTAAAAATAAGTTTATTTTATTTTATATTTAAACTGGGAGTAGCTCGACAACACATGGCCAACACGAAACGTAAATTGTCCAGGTCAAAAATAGGTCTTAGACCTGGAAAAGGGTCCTCCAAAGGGTCTCATCTTGTATCTTAGACTAAGCCAGACATCGATGACTTAAGACGAAACCAAGACGAAATCTAGACAAAATCAAGACGAAACATTTTTGCTCGGGAAATTTAATACCTAGTTATAGTTACCAGATTTCTCACGTCATAGTGACTAGATAAAAAAATGATTTTTAACTATCCATTTGCGCAGCCACATAATTTGTTAATTTATTTTATGCATATAAATTGAAATAGAATGGATATTTACTATGACGATGAATTCTAAAAATAATAATTCTCAAAGTAAAAGTCTTCAACAAAACAAGAGCGTGTGGTCTTGTATTTTTAAAACTATTGGAGATTTTTGAATGATTTTTTTTAAATTAAAGTACGTTCAAAGGACTAATACGCGTTTATGATACCGCTTCAGTATCGCTCGAACCGTCTGAGAGAACGCACGCGAACGAAAATGAGTTCTGTTTACGCTAAACGTTTTGAAGCCGTCTTCTTGTGTTCCCATCCAAAAGGATCAAAAATGTCCGTCGCAGCGGCTGCTAAATACTTAAAAAAGTCACAGCCGTTCATTATGAAGTGGGTTGATCGGTATAAAGTCAGTGAAACTGTCGACGATCTTCCTGAAAGAGGAAAAATGCGTGCAACAACCAGCAAGGAGGACAAAGCGATCGTGCAGCTATTCAAGCGTACTCCCACTCTCGGTTTGCGAGATGCCAAGGCTATACTAGCCAAAAAGGGAGTACACATTAGTATCAACACCATACGACAGCGAGTGGTCGAATCGAAGATGCAGTACCGTAGCACGAGGCAAAAACCCCTACTCTCAGAAACCCATATCGAAAAACGGAAGGCATGGGCTGCTGAAAATCTCGACCGGGACTGGTCG